>WNWK01053085.1:0-11981 GCA_009830355.1 Cherax destructor
TTTTTTGTATTGTGATATGTTTTGGAAGAAATGGAAGGGGGATGGTACGCCTAAAACTTTTTTATTTTGCGTTTCATTATCCCCCACATTATACTCATGGGGGGTTTTTGGGGTATGTTCCTAATGGTAATTGGTCCGGACTTGGAGTCCCCGGATAAAATTTTGGCAAAAGAGACATAAAAGGCGGACTGGTTTGAAAAAAGTTGGTTAAGTTGGGGCTAGATCCTCGGGTTTTTTTGCCCCGGGGAAGGGTATGGGTCTCTCAAGTGCCATGGTGCGAAGTGGGCACACACGTTCGGCAGTTTTGGGCTTCAGTGATAAAGTCATGATTCAGCCCAAACTGGATAGACCTTTGTAAGTATAGAATTCGACAAAATCACCTTCCCCCTAGAAAAGGTGGATTTCGCTACCTTCGGAAGAGTAATACATCTGTCGGTCTAGACCTGGGTCACCCCAAAATTCTTTTGTATCGAAAACGTGGTAATAAGTTATAATGAAAGAACATGGGGAACGTTCCCCTCAAACCCCTCAACCACTCGCCAAACCTACGCTAAACATATGCGGACCCTCATGCGCATTCAGGAGATGAGGCATTCTGAAGTAAAAGATTCCTAAAATCTGTTCAGAACTGCATCAGGAAGATCAGTTGACAACAACCCCAAGGTAAATAATAAAAATAGAGTAGACGTGGGGGTTGTGATAGCCACAGCAAAACGTGGTACCCAGAAATGAACCACTGGTATACACAGCTCTCTGAGCGGCAGTGCAACGACAAAAGGGTTTTTTTACGCATATACTTTAACGGCAAAGAGCTTTTTCCTACCTCGCTCCTTACAAACCCCAGGTCCCCCCCCCGGATGCCCCCCAGTCGACTAACATCCGGTACTTATTGCGGGTGAACAGGGGCATCAGATGTGAAACATCCCCAATGTTTTCATCCATGCCGGACATCGAACTATGGGCCTCAGTAGGCCAGTGGCCCTTGAGTCACGGGACACAGTCTCATGAGGCCATTTTTTTAGTATGATATCTGGGGTATATATCCCCCCCTCCCCTTTCCCCCTTTTTATGCCGGCCTGAAGGAGGGTAGAGGGATGAAAAATGCTTCTGCATTTCCCAACCTTGACTCCCCCACCTAGATGACAATAACAACACTGTCCCCAATAACAACACTGTCCCAAAAATAAACACTGATCAACAATAATAACACTGTCCAAAATAACAAATGTCCCAAAAAAATTTCACTGATCAACAATAATAACATTAACAATAACAAATTGTCCCAAAAATAGCAACACTGTCAACAATATAAAAACTGTCCCAAAAATAACAACATTTTTCCAACAATGCAACACTGTCCCAAAAATAGCAACACTGTCAACAATAACAACACTGTCCCAAAAATAAAAACCTGTCCAACAATAAAAACTTTTAAAAAATAACAAACTGTCCAACAATAACAACACTGTCCAAAATAACAACCTGTCCAACAATAAAACTGTTAAAAAATACCAAAATGTCCCCAATAACCAAAATGCCCAAAAAAAACAACACTGTCCAACAATAAAACACTGTCCAACAATAACAACACTGTCCAACAATAACAACACTGTCCAACAATAAACCCCTGTCCAACAATAAAACACTGTCAACAATAACAAATGTCCCAAAAATAACACTTAAAATAACAACACTGTCAACAAAACAACACTGTCCAACAATAACAACACTGTCAACAATAAAAACCCCGTCCAACAATAACAACTTTTGTCCCCAATAAACCCCTGTCCAACAATAACAACCTGTCCCAAAAATAACAACACTGTCCAACAAAACCTCCAACAATAACAACCTGTCCCCAATAACCCTGTCCCAACAATAACAACAAAATGCCAAAATAACAACACTGTCCAACAATAACAACACTGTCCCAAAAATAAACCTGTCCAACAATAACAACACTTTTTCCAACAATAACAACCTGCCAACAATAAAACCTGTCAACAATAAAACACTGTCCAACAATACAACACTGTCAAAAATAACAACACTGTCCCAAAAATAGCACACTGTCCCAAAAATACAACACTGTCCAACAATAGCCCCTGTCCCAACAATGCAAAAATGATCAACAATAACAACCTGTCCAACAATAAAAACTGTCCAACAATAACAACACTGTCCAACAATAACAACACTGTCCAACAATACAACACTGTCCAACAATAAACACTGTCCAACAATAAACAACACTTTAACAATAACAACCTGTCCAACAAAACAACACTGTCCCAAAAATAACAACACTGGCCAAAAATAACAACACTGTCCAACAATAACAACCTTTCCCCAAAATAACAACCTCTCCAACAATAAAACACTATCCCGTAACAACACTGTCCCAAAAATAACAACACTGTCCAACAATAAAACACTGTCCAACAATAACAACACTGTAACAAAGCAACACTGTCCAAAATGAACACTGTCCAACAATAACAACACTGTCCAAAAAATAACAACACTGCCCAACAATAAAAACCTGTCCAACAAAAACAACACTGTCCAAAAAAACTTCAGTTATCTTTTTAAAAAACATGTGTTTCTAGGAAATTGGCTACCTATTTCAAGTCTGAATTTAGTTTTGCCCCAACACGCACCGTAACCGTGAAAAAACCCTCCACTTGAACGATATCCCCAAAGACCGGCTATCATGGAAAGAGATATCGGGGGGAACCTGACTATCAATTTGATGGTGACTACTTCTGGCCCTTGTGGGGGAGACCTCCCAACACAAGCGAAGAATGAAATTTATGTAAATATTTTTTATAAATTTTTTATTATATATATATATATATATATATATATATATATATATATATATATATATATAAATTAAAAAAATTATCATATTTCGGAAAAACTGAAGAGATGAGCTCATCAGAGTTGTTTAAAAACAACTAATTTAGTTTCAGCTGGAAAAAAGGATAAATTTTTTTGGGCTAGTGTGATGACGTGCAAATTTAGGAAAGAGCCATCTCGGTAGATTAGAAGAGGACTTGGAGTGTCTCCCCGAGGCTTCAGCTGTCTGTCCAGTGTAATCAATTCGTCAATCAAAATCCTCTCTCTCTCTCTCTCTCTCTCTCTCTCTCTCTCTCTCTCTCTCTCTCCCCCTCCCTCTCTCTCTCTCTCTCTCTCTCTCTCTCTCTCTCTCTCTCTCTCTCTCTCTCTCTCTCTCTCTCTCTCTCCCCCTCTCTCTCTCTCTCTCTCTCTCTCTCCCCTCTCTTTTTTTTTTTTTTTTTTTTTTTTTTTCTCTTCTTCCTTTAAATTTTTTATTATTTCGTTCCATTTAAAATTTTCCCCCCTGCCCCCTTTACCGCAGGTTTCTGTTCTCTCTCCTCTCCTCCCTTCCCCCCCCTCCCTCTCCCCCCTCCCTCGTTCCCCCCTCTCCCTCCCTCCCCCTCACCCTCTCCCTCCCTCTCCTCCCCCCTCTCCTTCGCAGCTAAAATTAATGAACAGACGTAAAGTTGGGGGGCGAGATCATCTGGGAGGGAAAACCCCTCCTCTCAGGTTGATGGTAAAACTTGGTAGATTAGTGCGACGGGGTTGAGGCCCCCCCCTTTCCCCCCTTCCCGCCCCCCCGCCCCGTCTCCCCCCGCCCCCCCCCGCCCCCCCCCGCAGCAACAGCACGGGCGTTTAGAAAAAAAATAGTTTGGGGACATGCGTTGTTCTGCCATAGTTACTGCATAGTTCTTTGGGAACTCAGGAAATGATTCAGGTCACGGTTTGTCACTCATTCTTGACGATAATTGCCTAAGTTGTTGGATGAGTTTTGAAAATAGTGAAGGAAAGAAATTAAAAGGAAAACAGAAGAAATAGGGTGATAGGGGCAGAAACATGAAAGGAAAAAACTGGTATCAGACTGGGAAGAGAGTATGGGGGAAGTGAATGTATTTAGATATTTGGGATGGACGTATGTATGAGGGCCACAGAAAGAGATGAAGGGAAAACCAGGAGACAAAACAGGGAAGGGTATCAAGTATGGTGGTACCAATCCTTCCATAAGGGTTCAGGTGTCCTATAAAAACCCCAAACAAGATCTTGGGGTACGAGATCGACAGTTGTTTCACCCCACTTCTCCATCAAAAAAAAGTGAACCTAGCTAAGGCCCGCCTCGGTAAACTTTCAGATTCAAAGAAGCCTCCCCCCCACATAAAGAAGCACCCCCCAAATCAAAAACCTCCACATAAAGAAGCACCCCCCCTAGAAGCCCCCCCCACATCAAAGCACCTCCACATCAAAAGCACCTCCAATCAAGCACCTCCCACATCAAGAAGCACCTCCCACATCAAGAAGCACCCCCCAAATCAAAAGCACCCCCCACATCAAGAGGCACCTCCCACATAAAGAAGCACCTCCCACATCAAGCACCTCCACATAAAAAGCACCCCCCACATCAAAAGCACCTCCCACACCCAAGGGCACCCCCCACATAAAGGGCACCTCCACATCAAGAAGCCCCCCACATAAAAAGCCCTCCCACATCAAAGCCCCCCCCACATCAAGAAGCACCCCCCAATCAAAACACCCCCCACATCAAAGCACCTCCCACATCAAGAAGCACCTCCCATCAGAAGCACCCCCCTAAAAGCCCCCCCCAATCAAAAGCACCCCCCACATAAAGAAGCACCTCCCACATCAAAAGCCCTCCCATCAAGGCACCCCCCACATCAAAAGCCCCTCCCATCAAAAGCACCCCCCCTCAAGAACGCCCAACCCCGCCCCCTTTCCAAAAACAAAAAAAACCTCCCAAACTTCCAGAAAAACCCTCCGCTTTTTCACTGGCCCCGACAGAAAAAATCAGGATGGAAGACCTGCTATACAACAGGAAATCGCTGCAATTAATGTGGATGAAAAAACTAAAGAAGAACAACTATATGACATGGAACTCTATGTCCTGATAGAAAAACCCCCCTAAAAACACTACCACTACGTCATCTAAACCCCCCACCGAACCCCAAAAAAAAGACCCCACAACAAAGAGTCAAAACTCCCCCGACCAGGGATCTGGTGACCTCCCGATGAAAGAAAGTGGATCCCCAGAGTATCTGTCCAACAACGAAAATAAATGTCCCCAATTATGGGTGACCTATCTTTACCAAACTACATCTTACAACTAACCTTTTAAAATCCTATCATCCTCTAAAAGGGCACCCCCTCAGAAACTCTTGCCAACCCCGGCTGCTACCAAACACCATCAGCCCCCAACTACCCCCGTTGCGCAGCCCATCCCCCTCCCGCCAAAAAAAACAAATTTTCAAAAAATATCATTCTTCAACTCAGTGGGATGCTGGGATACAGTGGCATTTGGGGTAATAGCATGCTGGGATACAGTGGCATGCTGGGATCAGCTGTATTTTCAACTGATGGGCAGGAAACCCCTCATAAATTAACTCATGAATAACTCTACATTCACACACACACTTATTAAATTCCCCAAAGTGGTTGGCCTTACCTTTAAAACCCCCACCTACCCCCCCCCAACCATTTCCCATGTTTCTATCTACCCATTTAAAAGCTCATCAAAAACCTCGTAACCATCCTTTTATATGGCTGCGAGACATGTTTTAAATGCTGCAGTGAAGGCGGAGATGGAATGTCATCTCTGAGAGTAATTTCACTTAGTCTGAATATTATCCCGGGGAATTCAGAACAAATTAATTAGAAGAGAGTGTTGGGGGTTACAAACGGTTTATTCAGATGGTAAGGAGGGGTTTCTGAGATGGTTTGGGCATTTTAAAAAATGGAGCAGAACAGAATGGCAAAGAAAGGGGTATAAATTTTTTAGTGGAGGAAAGGGAGGGGGGCGTTCCAGGAAGGGATGGAAAGGGGGGTGTGAAGAGATTGGTAGTGGCCCGCATCCCAAAAATTTGTGAGCGTTTAGATCGGGTGAAGGGGGACAAGTTGTTTTTGAGATTTAGCGTGCTGTTGGAGTATAAGCAGATAACATTCTGAAGGGTTTTGTGAAACCAGTTTGTTGGACTCGAGTTCTGGTGGTGGGAATCAGTCCCCGCACGCTTGGGGGGGTTTGGGCAGGGGATTGGTTTGGGGGGGGGGGGGGTTTTTTTGGGAAGTACAGTGCCCGCACGCTGATGCAGGGGGGGGGGAAAATTTTGGGGGGGGTTGGAAGTACAGTGCCTGCCCCTGATGCAAAAGGGGGTGGTGGGAAGTACAGTGCCTGCACGCTTTTTGGGAAAATGCCCAAAAGGGGGGGTGGTGGGAAAAGGGTCGGTGCTTTGGGGGGCGCCCGAGGAGGGGGTGGTGGTGGGAAGTACAGTGCCTGACGCGGGGGGGTTTGGGGGGAAATTTCAGGTGATGGTGGGGAAGTAAATGCCTGCACCCGATGCAGGGGGGGTGGTGGGAAGTACAGTGCCTGACGCTGATGAGGGGTGGTGGGGAGGGGAAAGGGGGGGGGGAAACAGTGCCTGCACGCTGATGCAAGGGGGATGGTGGGAAATACGTGCCTGCACGCTGATGCAGGGGTGGTGGTGGGAAGCGTGCCCGTACGCTGATGATGGTGGTGGGGAAAACAGTGCCTGCACGCTGATGCGGGGGGGGTGGTTGGAATCAGTGCCTCACCCGGGGTGGAGGGGGGGTGGTGGGGAAGGCCCCCCACAAAAAAGTGCCTGCACGCTGATGGGGGGGTGGTGGTGGGAATCGGGGCCTGCCTGATTTTGGAAAAAGGTGGGGTGGGGGGGGGGAAGACAGTGCCTGCACCCGTGCAGGGGTGGTGGGAAAAAACAGTTCCCCGCACGCTTGGGGGGGGGTTTGGGGGAGGGGTGGGGGGGGTGGGGGAAGTACAGTGCCTGACGCTGATGGAGGGGTGGTGGTGGGAAATACAGTGCCTGCACGCCTTTTATTTCTGGGAGGGAGGGGGGTGGTTGGAAGTACAGTGCCTCCCCTGATGGGGGGGTGGTGGTTTGGGAAGGGGGGGTACAGTGCCTGCACGCTGATGCAGGGGGGGGGGGAAAGGGTGAGTGAGGGGGGGGTTGGGGAATCAGTGCCTCACCTGATGGAGGGGTGGGGGGGGAAATACAGTGCCTACGCTGATGGGGGAGGGGGGTTGGTGGGGGGATACATGCCTGCTGATGGGGGGGGGGTTTTGGGAAATACAGTGCCTGCCGCTGATGAGGGGGGGGTGGTTGGGGAAGTACAGTTCCTCACGCGATGGAGGGGTGGTGGTGGGGAATACAGTGTGCACCCCCCTGATGGGGGGGTGGTGGGGTTGGGGAAAATCGTGCCTCACGCTGATGGAGGGGTGGTGGTGGGGAAATACAGTGCCCGCACGCTGATGCAAGGGTGTGGGGGGAAGTACAGGTGCACCTGATGCGGGGTGGTGGTTGGAAGTACAGTGCCTCACGCTGATGGGGGTGGTGGTTGGGGGTACGTGCCTGCACGCTGATGCAGGGGGGGTGGTTGGAAGTACAGTGCCCGCACGCTGATGAGGGGGGGTGGGAAATCAGTGCCTCACGCTGATGGAGGGGGGGGTGGTGGGAATCAGTGCCTACGCTGATGGGGGGTGGTGGGAAGTAATGCCTGCCCTGATGAAGGGTTGGTGGGAAGTACAGTGCCTCACGCTGATGAGGGGTGGTGGTTTGGGAAATACATGCCTACACGCTGATGGAGGGGGTGGTGGTGGGAATACAGTCCTGCCCTGATGAGGGTGGTGGTTTGGGGAATACAGTGCCTAAAGCTGATGGAGGGGGGGTGGTGGGAAGTAAGTGCCCCCCTGTGAGGGGTGGTGTGGGAAGTACAGTGCCCGCCCTGATGAGGGGGGGTGGTGGGAATACAGTGCCTAACGCTGATGAGGGTTTGGGGGTGGGAAATACAGTGCCTCACGCTGATGAGGGTGGTGGTGGGAAGTACAGTGCCTCACCCCCTGATGGAGGTGGGGGGGTGGGAAGTACGTGCCTGCACGTGATGGAGGGGGTGGTGGTGGGAAGTACATGCCTCACGCTGATGGGGGGTGGTGGTGGGAAGTACAGTGCCCCCCCGATGGAAGGGTTTTGGTGGGAAATACGTGCCTACACGCTGATGGAGGGGTGGTGGTGGGGAAATACAGTGCCTACAGCTGGGATGGTTGGGGGGAATAATTTGCCCCTTGGAGGGGTGGGGTGGGGATACTGCCCCGCGTGATGGGGGGTTGGTGGGGAATAAATCCTCCCTATATGGGGGAATACATCCTGATGATGGGGGGGTTGGGCATCCTGAAGTATAAGGGGGGGGGGGGAATGTTTTTAACCTATGGGGGGGTGGTTAGACATGCCGCTTCAGGGGTTTGGGGGAAGACACCTCCATAAGGGGGGGTTTAAAACATGACCCTAAAGGGGTTTTAAAACATGACACCTTATTGGGGGGGTTAAGACATGACACCTTAGGGGGGTTAAGACATGCCTCATCAAGGTTTGGGAAGAAAATTCATCAGGTTGGAACTTTTCCCTTCGGGTGGGTTAACATGGTTCCCCTTATTTAAGGAACTAACACCTTCTTTTTTAACAAACAATTACCCTTTCCTAAGGGTGAAGACCCCACTTTTCCTCCCTAGAATGAAAACCCCCCCCATCAGCTTTGCTAACAATCAAGGTTAAAAACACTGAACATTCATCAAGGTTAAAAACACTGAACACCTTCCATCAAGGTTTGACATGAACACCTTCCATCAAAGGGTTTAAAACACTGAACACCTTCATCAAGGTTAAGAATTGCCCTTCATCAAGGGTTAAGAACTGAACACCTTCCATCAAGGTTAAGAATGAACACCTTCCCCCAAGGTTTTGACACTGAACACCTTCCATCAAGGTTAAAACACTGACACCTTCCTAAGGTAAAACATAACACCTTCCCTAAAGGAAAAAATGAACACCCCACAAGGTGGGCACTGAACACCTTCCATCAACAAACACTGAACACCTTCCCTCAGGGCTGGACATGCACCTTCCATCAAGGTTGGGCACTGAACATTCCCTCAAGGGTTAAACACTGACACCTTCCATCAGGGCTGGACAATGAACACCTTCCATCAAGGTTGAACTGAACACCTTCCATCAAGGTTTAAAACACTGAACACCTTCCATCAAGGTTTGAACTGAAAACCTTCCATCAAGGTTAAACATGAACACCTTCCCAACAAGGCTGAGACACTGAACACCTTCCATCAAGGTTAAAACACTGACACCTTCCATCAAGGCTGAGACACTAAACCCCTTTCCCTCAAGGCTGAGACACTGCCCCTTTCCCCAAGGCTGAGACACTGAACCCTTCCCTCAAAGGTAGACACTGAACACCTTCCATCAGGCTGGGCACTGCACCTTC
This sequence comes from Cherax destructor, assembly GCA_009830355.1. Lineage (NCBI taxonomy): Eukaryota > Metazoa > Arthropoda > Malacostraca > Decapoda > Parastacidae > Cherax > Cherax destructor. The sequence goes on from WNWK01053085.1 coordinate 9,373, forward strand.
CATCAAGGCAGACATGAACACCTTCCATCAAGGTGGGGCACTGAACACCTTCCCTCAAGGTGGGCACTGAAATTTCCCTCAAGGCTAAACACTGAACACCTTCCATCAAGGCAGACCCGAACACCTTCCATCAAGGGTTTAAAACACTGAACACCTTCCATCAAGGTAGACACTGCCCCTTTCCCTCAAGGAAGAACCCGAACACCTTCCATCAAGGTAGACACTAAAAAACCCTTTCCCTCAAGGCTAGACACTGAACACCTTCCATCAATGAGACCCGAACACCTTCCATCAACAAGACACTGAACACCTTCCATCAGTCCAAAGACACTGATCACCTTCCATCAAGGCTAACATGATCCCCTTTCCCATCAAGGCTAAAACACTGATCACCTTCCATAAAAGGCTAAGACACTGATCACCTTCCATAAAGGCTAAGACACTGAACACCCCTTCCATCAAAGCCAAGACACTGAACACCTTCCTCAGCCCTGAACTGATCACCTTCCATAAAGGCTAAGACATGATCACCTTCCTAAGGCTAAGGCCTGAACACCTTCCATCAAGGCCAAGACACTGAACATTCCATCAGCCCTAAGACACATCACCTTCCATCAAGGCTAAACACTGAACACCTTCCATAAAGGGCCCAAAGACACTGAACACCTTCCATCGGTCTGGAACTGATCACCTTCCATCAACGCAAAGACACTGATCCCTTTCAAGGCTAAGACATAACACCCCATCAAGGCCAAGACACTGAACACCTTCCATCAGTCCTAAGACACTGATCACCTTCCAAAAAGGCTAAGACACTATCCCCTTTCCCATAAAGGGCTAAGACACTGAACACCTTCCCAAGGCCCGAACTAACACCTTCCACATCCTAAGGCAGTCACTTTATCAACTGACACTGCCCTTCCATCAAGGTTAAGACACTGAACACCTTAAAATTTCCTTTACTTCTTTTACTCTCCGGTATATAAGACCCTCTGTATTCATAAAAAAAAAAAAACCCGCCTTTGCAATTTCAACAATAAAGATAGGCAAGTGTTGCCCTTGTGTTCTATTCATTATGGGTTGGAGATGTTGGGGTTTGGGTGATCCCCGGGGCCATCTGAAAAGTCAGCTAGGGGAATGAGTGAAGTGAATGGTTTTAACCCAAAGAAAAAAGGGCCAATTGACGGGAAACCCAACACACAAAAAACCCCAAAATAGGAGGGAAAAACTTAGGACGACTTTTCCCGGTCTCCTACTTTCCTTTTTATTTTTTGCATTACCTTCTTCATCCCCCTCCTCCCCCAGTGGAAAACGGCCGATTTTTTGGTAAAAAAAAAGGCGATGGGATCTAAAATTTTTAATTCCATCCCAAACAACGCTCCGTGATCCGGCATTGCCCGGCTTTTCATTCAGTTAGCATTGTTTTTTATTTTTTTTTTTTCCTCCCATCTAACTTATCCTCTTTTCCCCCAAAAGAAGGGCAACTGCTGGATTTTTAAATGGCATGCCCAAAGAACGAATACATCGGGGGAAGGGTTTTTGTATCTCGGACCAAGATAAAAAGAGACTGACGCTGCACCCGACCGGCCCGGCCCCCTTAAGACCACCCCCTTGGCCCCCCAGCCCAGGGGGATAGAAATGTTGGAAGGTTTTAAAATCCTGTACCCCAAAGGGGGTTTCCCCATTTTCCCCATTGACACGGTGGTCCTCGTTTCCCTATCTGCATAAAAAGGGCTGGCCCCTATGGCCCTATGAAGGGAAATATTTGGGTTTTTTTTATTGACATTTTTACAATTTTCCCCAACCCAAAAAAGGTCGTAGATTTTATACAAAAAAGCCTGGTTCTTGTCTCAAGAAAGGCTTTGGGTCCTCTTTTTTTGGGGGGAAGGGGGCCCCCAGACCCCTTTTTTCATAGAGGACAGGCTCCCCAGATCCCCTTTTTTCATAGAGGAAGGGCCCCAGGCCCCCCTTCTAGGGGAAGGGGCCCCCAAAACCCTTTCTTCATAGAGGGGGCGGGCTCCCTGGTCCTTTCTTCACGAGGAAGGGGGTCCCAATCCTCTCTTCATAGAAAGGGGCCCCAGTCCCTCTTCCCAGTAAATTCCCCCCCCTTCTTCTCTGTCTCCATAAATACCCTCCCCCCCCTGTTCGACTCCCCGTTTTCTTTTGCCATTTTTTTCTCCGAAAAAGGGCCCCAAAATCTTTGGGGTGCATTTGGGGGGTAAACCCGTTTGGGGCCCAAAAATTCGATCTTAGGGGCGGACACGTCAGCCGCTAATTTTTCCCCCGGGCCTTCTTTAAAGCTTTATAAGGCTAATTTAAGGATTAAGAATAATGGGAATTTAAACACGGATTTTCATAAGTTGTTCAAGTAATCCCCTGCCAGGGGATTTTACGAACCTAAAAACCCTGTGTGTGTGTATTTTGGGGTGTGTGTGTGTGTGTGTGTGTACTCACCCCAGTTGTTGTGGTTGCAGGGGTCGATTTAAAGCTCCCGGCCCCCCCCTCTTCACTTTTGGAACTCTGGGTCCTCCCTGCCTAAAACTTTATCCCTACCTCTGGGAAAGCTATGTATAGAGCCTCCCCCCACTACATCCTTCCTAAACTATTCC
>WNWK01053086.1:0-11981 GCA_009830355.1 Cherax destructor
TGACTCTGTAAGCAGTCCACTAATGTAAGGTACCTTGTTGTTTGTTGCTGGCTTTAGACCTTGTATATTAGCAAAGATGAATGTAGTTGGATTGGTGGTATTGGTGGTATGGGGGGGGGTCTTTTTTTCCTGGCTCTAATATCTGTCACTTAACCTGTCTCTGTCACTTAACCTGCCTGTCTGTCTGTCACTTAACCTGCCTGTCTGTCTGTCACTTAACCTGCCTGTCTGTCTGTCACTTAACCTGCCTGTCTGTCTGTCACTTAACCTGCCTGTCTGTCTGTCACTTAACCTGCCAATCTCGTCTGTTCATTACCCAATCCACGAAAGAACCTCCACGCAACAATAGTTATACCTGAAATCTGAATTTCTTATAGTTATACCTGAAATCTGAATTTCTTATAGTTATACCTGAAATCTGAATTTCTTATAGTTATACATGAAATCTGAATTTCTTATAGTTTTACCTGAAATATGAATTTCTTATAGTTATACCTGAAATATGAATTTCTTTTAGTTATACCTGAAATCTGTCTTATAGTTACCCTTAAAATTCAACTATTTTATAGTTAGTACTCTTAAAATCTAATTATTCTGTCAATTATTCTGTCGATCATAAGACAGACAGGTTAAGTGACAGACAGACAGGTTAAGTGACAGACAGGCAGGTTAAGTGACAGACAGACAGGTCAGGTGACAGACAGGCAGGTTTAGTGATAGACAGGCAGGTAAGTGACAGACAGGTTAAGTGACAGACAGGCAGACAGGTTAAGTGAAAGACATGTAGGTTAAGTGACAGACAGACAGGCAGGTTAAGTGACAGACAGACAGGCAGGTTAAGTGACAGACAGACAGGCAGGTTAAGTGACAGACAGACAGGCAGGTTAAGTGACAGACAGACAGGCAGGTTAAGTGACAGACAGACAGGCAGGTAAAGTGACAGAGACAGGTTAAGTGACAGACAGGTTAGTGACAGACAACCAAAACTAAGTGACAAACAGACAACCAGAGAGACAGACAGCCAGCCAGACAAAGTTACAGACAGCCAGCCAGTGACAGCCACACTGACACAAACACACACACTCATGGGAGACTAAAGTAAACAGTTACAACTCTTAAAGGGTAAACTAAATTATTCCACCAACTGACCCGAACTTAAGGTCGAGAAAACGAAAATTTAACAACCACCGACATCTATGTAAAGTTGTTATTATTATTAGCAAATACACTAAAAATGTTTAACTCAATTTAATGTTAATAATTTACTAAACTTATTATTATTATTATTATTATTATTATTATTATTATTATTATTATTATTATTATTATTATTATTATTATTATTTGTTAAGGCGTGGTTCACTCTGTGTAGAGCTTCGTTAAGACGTGGTTCACTCTGTGTAGAGCTTCGTTAAGGCGTGGTTCACACTGTGTAGAGCTTTGTTAAGGCGTGGTTCACACTGTGTAGAGCTTCGTTAAGGCGTGGTTCGCAGTGTAGAGCTTCACTGTAGAGAAAGCTCTAGAGGGATCTATAATGCTTTAAAAAGCTCTAGAAAGTTCTGGAGAACTCTAGAAAGTTGTTTAGAGCTCTAGAAAGACACGGAGAGCTCTAGAGACTTCTAGAACCTCTCTAGAAAGCTACGGAGAACTCTAGAGACTTTAGAACCTCTCTTGAAAGCTACTGAGAGCTCTAGAGACTTCTAGAACCTCTCTAGAAAGCTACGGAGAGCTCTAGAGACTTCTAGAACCTCTCTAGAAAGCTATGGAGAGCTCTAGAGACTTCTAGAACCTCTCTAGAAAGCTACAGAGAGCTCTAGAGACTTCTAGAACCTCTCTAGAAAGCTACGGAGAGCTCTAGAGGCTTCTAGAACCTCTCTAGAAAGCTACGGAGAACTCTAGAGGCTTCTAGAACCTCTCTAGAGGGCTCTTGAACCCAAATATCCCTTCAACACATCGATAATAAGGGCGGAAATATTACGTGGTTCATACATCCCTCTTACCCAGAGCTCCAATAAAGCACTGTAACAGGGGGGTTAATATCGTGTTATATATTATCCGGAGGAGCTAATATCCGCGAAAGGTGGCCCTTTTAGCCGGTTGTAACGTAATGTAGTGTTGTAGGTGGGCTGGTTATACTAGTGGGACGGATTGTGGTTGATTTGTGTAGTCACTTAGTTTTGGTTGCAGGGGTCGATTCACAGCTCCTGGCCCCGTGTCGTTGGAATGGTGGTGGTGGTAGTTGTGGAAAATATTGGTATTTTCCGAAAGTTATATTCGATAAACTTTCCAGTATGAAGACAGAACCATCAGATAGGTTCGGGCAGAGGGGATTCAAGGAGGCTGGGCAGAGCGCGGGCAGTGTCACGCGGGATTACCTAGGCTTAGGGACCTACCGAGATGGCGTCGGGAATTTGGTGTTTGCGCCAACCAGACAGTGTTTAACAGCAGCAATTCGTAATGTAAAGGGTTATCAATACGTTCAACGTGTACTGTGGGACATTAAGTCCGGGAATCACTGTAATAGGGTGATAATTGAGTAAATTGTGACATGGCGAGTGACGCCAGTCTAGGCCTAAACCGGGCTCCGGCGACGTGACTATCTGACTGGATACAGTCACAACCCTGATTCTGGGTGACTTTCGTAAAGGAAGTGATGTGAAATTATTATCGGTACTTGGTGGGACGTTAAAGTCCAGTGAATCATCTTTATAAGGAATTGAAAGAGGTGGATCGGGACCGCCGTGTTGGGTATGAAGGAGATGATCGTTTCCATCTCTACTCATCGACTCTGAATTTCGGTATAGAGACAATGAAAGTGTATAAACTAGTGGGACATTAAACCATAGTGTGTATAGTGGTTAAAGTTATGCGAATAAACTGTAAGAAAGGGAAATAGTGAGAGGATACGAATCGCTACTCCCTGATCAACCACATGGTAATTTAACAGTCCGGTCTCGAGGACTGTAGAGAGCTCAAGGGAATCAACTTTCTCTTGACTCATCGGGACGACCACCACAACAACATCGTCTTGCCGGTAAACAATTTCTATCGGGCAGGACCTAAAGAGATCGATGCGAGGGGAACACAAACAAAGGAAGCGACTTCCTCACCCAGAGCTAAGTATTACCGTTGTAACTATCTGTAGTCGGCCGATTAGGATGTTATAATGAATATGTATATGTGCTGTGGTTATGTCGACGATCTCCAATGAACATCAGGGACACGAATAAGGGGTGAGTGAATATTAATTAATTGTACTCTCTCCTCCTTCTCCTCAATCAGTCCAATATTAACCCATACAGTCCACTAAAATTAACAATACCGTAACTATTGATGTTACCCATTCTTATTAAACTGGTCTAGAGCGGAAGGGGGTTCAGAGGTGTGAAATTATCGAAGGGAGTCATTTCAGCGACTAGGACGGCTTAAGTTTTCTCACACCTCGCAGGAGTGACTGTGGTAAATATTAGTCGGTCAACTCCTATAGAAATTTGTCTTTGGACTGCCTCCTTGAAAGCTGCCCTCTGGCAAGCACTGTTGACACCGACACTCTGAGAAGCTTCTCTCAGACTTACAAGTGGCTTATGGACAGAATTTCTAGCTGACTGCAGTCGAAAGAATTCCCCACCTACATGCACTACTGGAAAAGGGTTTAACTTACTTAATGGAGTAGAAATGTCTCCTAGTCTTCCAATCTCCCTAAGCTATAACCCCCTCCAAACACCATGTGCAGGGAAGGACCCTAAATCTGCAAGAATTCAAGTGGTATTAGTGTTTTGCCCTAAACTCAGAAATCCCAAACTCAAAGGGGGTTATCCTCTAAGCAATATCTAAGCAGTATGGGACACTAGCTTCCAGACTTAAACTTAAGAGATGACGCTGGTACATATCAATATATTAGCGTCCGTCTGCTTGAGACCCACAGATAAACTCACTAACGTTTCCCCCAGAAAACTGGCCAGATACTGAGAGAAGGGAAGTTATAGTCTTACTGTAATGGGTCTGGATGGAGAAAGATATCCACAGTACTTTGGGATGTCTCCTCCGAGTCCCCAGGACAGATGTTGGGAGTCACGTGGGGAATGCTGCCCTGGTCACAGCACTTGTTCACTCATTGAAGTCTGGTCTGAGAAGGCCCCGGGTCACGCGTCGTGCGTCCCACACTGCTTGACCTCAGCATGGGATTGCCATTTCGCTTTGGCCTATATAACACTATGTTCGTCTATTGGGCCCTAAAACTACCTAGGTTAAGGTGCTAGAGCTACATTATTAATATTTAAAGTTGCATCAATAATCCTACTATTAGTTACTAACTGTACAAACTTATCTAGGCCTTCCTAGGAGAGTAAATCTATCAATTAACATGTGTTATCTCTCTACCTCCACCAACTACTGTGTTTGTTTGGTTGGGTGTGTGGGTTCATGAACTTAGAGGACCTATCCGTGGTATGTTTAAGGCTCCAATATGGCTCACTTACCCTGTGGAACTTGAGCGACTCAAAAAAGTTTCCACATCCTCCCGCCGGCGAAGGTAGAAGTTAAGTCTATATCAAATCTGCCTCCCGCAAGCCCTCCCAGTGATCTTTGGATTCGAGGGCCGTTTGACAGGTCGTCTGGACGCTCTGGTTGGGCAGACTTTGGTCTAACTTCTCCTGTCCAGGCCCCACCGTGTGGACCTCAAGAGGTAACAGCTTGTTGATGGGCCTTATGGTCTCAGCACCATTTACTCTCACCTTCACCATCCTCAGCTGTCCAGCCTTATCTGGGTGGGTTGACACCACAAGGCCAAGAGGCCAGTAGGCCCTGGGTGCCTCAGCTTCAACTAGCACCAGGTCCCCTTGGCTCACCGTCACCTTGTTCCCCTCAGGGTCGGCCCCATAAAAATATTCTCGCAGAGCTGTCAAATAATCATTATGCCACGCCTGGTTCCATTTGTCTAGAACATTCACTAACTTATTGTGACTCTTGTGTTGTTCCCTAATGATGGGGGGTCCTTCTGGCCCACAATAGTCCTGTTCCCTAGAAGACTGGCTCAAGATTGCAGGGAAGGGTTCGATCCTCCTCCCAAATAACATGTGATTGGGGGTGAGAGCTTCCTGCTCGTCAATACCATTTTGCACATAGGTTAGGGGTCTATTATTGACTCTTGCTTCTATCTCGGCCATAATCGTTCGCAACTCCTTAGTGGTCACCCTCTTGCTGTGTAAGACCTTGTGGAGACAACTTTTAACCATACCCACCATACGTTCATAGAAGCCCCCTTGCCAGGGTGCTCTGGGAACTATGAATTTCCACTCGCACTCTATCTTCTTCAGGTATTCTCGTACCTCCCCGTTGTCCAAAAGATTCTTAAAGACTTTGCTGGCCGCTTTGAAGCTTGTGCCATTGTCTGTTATAATCAATCGTGGACAAGAGAACCGAACCTCCTGAACAACTTCACGAAAGTCTCGGTAGACATATCTTCCGCCAGCTCCAAATATACGGCTCAGGTAGTTGCACAAGTAAACAGACAGATATATACCTTCTGTGGGTCTACCCTCTTCCCTCCCGGGTTTGTCAGTGTGATAGCCCCCGTGTAATCTATCCCCACAGTCTCAAAGGGTCTGTCACTCTGCACCCGTTCCTGAGGCAGTGGTGGTGGTCCCGGGTAGGATAGAGTCCTCCCATCATACCGCCGACAGACCGTGCAATTCCTTATCACCCTTTTGACTGCGGCTCGGCCCTTCAGCACCCAGTAATTCTGACGAAGGCAGGTGAGTATATCTCCAAACCCTCCATGCATGGTCCTCTGATGAGCATCAAGTATCACCAATTCTGACAACCACCCATCCTTTCCCAGTAACACGGGATGTTTGGCCCCATAACTGAGCTCAGCGTTGTGTAATCTTCCCCTGCATCTTATCAGACCAGCATGATCCAAGAACAATCCCAATGAGTGGACCAGCTTACCACTCCCTGAGTCGCCGTCGGGTGCCAGACCTGATGCTGTGTCTAGCAGCCAGTACCTCCAGAACTCATGGAAACCTCTCCTTCTGGTACTGCTGTATCCAGTACTCTCTGGGACCCACGAGCGACAACTGTCGGCCTCTATTTACCTTGTCAGTCAGCTTTCTCACAAATCGAAACACCATTTCGGTGACTCGCACTAGTTTCCTCCATGAGGTGTAGCATTTGCGGTCTAGTAGTTCAGTGCCTGACTCCCCCACGAAATGCACTATGCCGCTGATTATCTCGCTGAATTTCTGCTCTGGCCAGCGCTCTTTCGCTGGTAACCAGTCCGGGCCTTTGAACCAAATCTCGCTTTTACTCAGTTTTTTGTGTGTCACCCCTCTGCTGATCAGGTCAGCCGGATTTTGATCGGTAGGGACATGCAAAATTGTGAATGCTGTCTGTAGCTCCTGTATCTCTTTCACCCGATTCCTGACATAGGGGAGTTTGGACCTGTCGTTCTGTACCCACTGTAAGGCTACCTCCGAGTCGGTCCATACATATGTGTGGATCACCTTCAAGTTACTTAACACTTCCTTTACATACTTCCCCAGTCTTGCTCCCAGCAACATCGCTGGGAGCTCTAGCTTTGGTATTGAACACTCTTTTAGGGGTGTCACCCGTGCCCGGCTGGTGGCCAGATTAACCTGGCTCCCAGCCACCAAGTATGCTACGGCCCCATATGCCCGGGAAGAGGCATCACAGAAGACATGCAAGTCATAATCTTGTCCGGTACACCCGAGGGACCTAGGAAATGTGAAATCGTGTAGCTCTCCTAAATCTTTGTTAACTAGATCCAACTCCTGACAGATAGTTTCTGGCAGTGTGTCATCCCAACCCAGGCTCAGCTCCCAGGTCTGCTGTACTATCATTCTCCAACGAATAGTAATGGGTGTCAACATACCCAGTGGGTCAAAGGCAGTCTGGACTTTACTTAACAGGGACCTTTTGGTCAGCTTCCCGCCCCCATCGGGTTTCCTCTTTACCCTAAGTCTGTCTTCCCCAATTTCCCATTCCAGCCCCAATACTGAGGTTACCTCAGGCACCGTATAATCCACATAATCATGTTCCACCCTGTCTAGCAATGCAGGATTGTTCATTACCCATTCCCTCAGTGGCATGTTAGCCGAGAGCATCTCCCCGTTGGACTCCTGGAAGATGTCCATCAACTCCCCCTCATCAGAAGTGGTGCCTTGCATATTGTCTACATAAAATAAGGTCTTCAATAGTTCTTTGAGGGGGCTGTTACAATTTGCCAGGTGATAATCTGCAAGAATTCAAGTGGTATTAGTGTCTTGCCCTAAACTCAGAAATCCCAAACTCAAAGGGGGTTATCCTCTAAGCAATATCTAACCAGTATGGGACACTAGCTTCCAGACTTAAACTTAAGAGATGACGCTGGTACATACCAATATATTAGCGTCCGTCTGCTTGAGACCCACAGATAAACTCACTAACGTTTCCCCCAGAAAACTGGTCAGATACTGAGAGAAAGGAAGTTATAGTCTTACTGTAATGGGTCTGGATGGAGAAAGATATCCACAGTACTTCGGGATGTCTCCTCCGAGTCCCCAGGACAGATGTTGGGAGTCACGTGGGGAATGCTGCCCTGGTCACAGCACTTGTTCACTCGTTGAAGTCTGGTCTGAGAAGGCCCCAGGTCACGCGTCGTGAGTCCCACACTGCTTGACCTCAGCATGGGATTGCCATTTCGCTTTGGCCTATATAACATTATGTTCGTCTATTGGGCCCTAAAACTACCTAGGTTAAGGTGCTAGAGCTACATTATTAATATCTAAAGTTGCCTCAATAATCCTACTATTAGTTACTAACTGTACATACTTACCTAGGCCTTCCTAAGAGAGTAAATCTATCAATTAACATGTGTTATCTCTCTACCTCCGCCAACTACTGTGTTTGTTTGGTTGGGTGTGTGGGTTCATGAACTCAGAGGACCTATCCGTGGTATGTTTAAGGCTCCAATACGGCTCACTTACCCTGTGGAACTTGAGCGACTCAAAAAAGTTTCCACACCTCCCGTTGAGATTATTTGTTTGTAAGTGGCGGTGAAGCCCAGACAGGTAATCTCATAATTCCCCACAGTAGTGGTGGTGGTGGTAGTGGTGGTCATTTAAGGATCTTTGAACGTTCAAATAGGGTCATTAGCACCTCTGTCTCTTTTTCTTAATTAACCTCTGTCTTGTTTGGTCCTCTCTCTCTCTCTCTCTCTCTCTCTCTCTCTCTCTCTCTCTCTCTCTCTCTCTCTCTCTCTCTCTCTCACTCTCTCTCTCACTCTCACTCACTCTCTCACTCTCTGTTACAATCAGAGCCTTATCTCTGGGCCTGTTTTGCCCCCTCGTAACAAGATATTTAACTAAGGTTGGTTCTCTTCTTAATAAGAGAAAATAATTTCGAAATAAAGGTATTTTAGGGAGATTGATCAGGACTAAGTAAAATTGTTACTTTTAATATACGATAATTCATATAATTCAACATATGATCTGAAAATTCTCTTTTGCAATACATATAACATCTTGTGACTCAAAGACTCATACAGTAAAAATCCTCTAATTTCTAATCGTAATGACACGATTGCAAGCAAACAATAACACGGACTTCAAGGTTGAATAAACTCAGAAGATCATATCTAGAGATAGAGAGAAATTCAACTCCTAAACAGTAGAGGGTGTGAATCTACTTGTTGTCAGGAGAGGGTGTGTGATCCTACTGACGATCCTCAATGTTTGGTGAAATGACGTCATGTAGGTCACGTGACTGAGGGAGCCTGACCAGTACCTAAACAAGTGACTGGTAGTATGACTAGTGGTCTCCCACTACATCAACAGCACAGTAAAAAGGACTAGCCTATACTAAAATAATAAGGTAACATCCTACCTAACACATAGCTAAATCAAATAATAGTATAAAGTAAGACATTTTCGTTTTAGCTAATAACGGAAATATCTCAAATATACCATTATGATAATAAAATATACACAATATAAAATGTTGGGAAAGGGCATACCCGAAACACACACTATACAAAAATCTACTTTAGTATTTAGTTACACCTTAACTCATATATTTTTTTTTTAGTTACCCATTAAATAAAAAAAATATATATTTTACGGGGTTTCTAAAGTACTACAATATTTTTCTTGTGTGTAATAGTATACGTCTTGAATTGTCGTAGCCATTACCATGGGACACCCATGGTGGTAATGCTGTAATTGGACAAACTATTCTAAATTAAGTGGGTGTTTGTCTAGGTGGGGGATCAATAGTGTGTGTGCGCGCGTGTGTTGTGTGTGTGTGTGTTTGTGTGTACTCACCTATTTGTACTCCCCTATTTGTGATTGCAGGGGTCGATTCATAGCTCCTGGCCCCGCCTCTTCACTGATTGCTACTAGGTCCTCTCTCTCCCTGCTCCATGAGCTTTATCAAACCTCGTCTTAAAACTATGTATGGTTCCTACCTCCACTACGTCACTTTCTAGGCTATTCCACTTCCTGACAACTCTATGACTGAAGAAATACTTCCTAACATCCCTTTGACTCATAGGAGTCTTCAACTTCCAATTGTGACCCCTTGTTTCTGTGTCCCATCTCTGGAACATCTTGTCTCTGTCCACCTTATCTATTTCTCGCAGTATTTTATATGTCGTTATCATGTCTTCCCTAACCCTCCTGTCCTCTAGTGTCGTCAGGCCGATTTCCCTTAACCATTCTTAGTAGGACAATTCCCTTAGCTCTGGGACTAGTCTTGTTGCAAACCTTTGCACTTTCTCTAATTTCTTGACGTGCTTGACCAGGTGTGGGTTCCAAACTGGTGCTGCATACTCCAGTATGGGCTTGACGTATATGGTGTACAGAGTCTTGAACGATTCCTTAGTGAGGTATTGGAACGCTATTCTTAAGTTTGCCAGCCGCCCGTATGCTGCAGCAGTTATCTGATTGATGTGTGCCTCAGGAGATGTGCTCGGTATTATACTCACCCCAAGATCTTTTTCCTTGAGTGAGGGTTGCAGTTTTTGGCAACCTAGATTATACTCTGTCTGCGGTCTTCTCTGCCCTTCCCCGATCTTCATGACTACATTTGGCAGGGTTAAATTCAAGGAGCCAGTTACTGGACCAGGCTTGTAGCCTGTCCAGGTCTCTTTGTAGTCCTGCCTGATCCTCAACTTATTTAATTCTTCTCATTAACTTAACATCATCTGCAAACAGTGACACTTCTGAGTCTATCCCTTCCGCTATGTCATTCACATATACCAAAAACAGTACAGGCCCTAGGACTGACCCCTGTGGAACCCCACTCTTCACAGGTGCCCACTCTGACACCTCGTCACGTACCATGACTCGCTGCTGCCTCCTTGTCAGATATTCCCTGATCCATTGCAGTGCCTTTCCTGTTATGTGTGCCTGATCCTCTAGCTTTTGCATTAACCTCTTATGAGGAACTGTGTCGAACGCCTTCTTGCAGTCCAAGAAAATGCAGTCTATCCACCCCTCTCTCTCTCATGTCTTACTTCTGTTACCTTGTCATAAAACTCCAGTAGGTTTGTGACACAGGATTTTCCTTCCCTGAAACCGTACTGGTTGTCGTTTATAAGCTTGTGTCTTTCTAGGTGCTCCACCACTCTCCTCCTGATGATCTCCATGACTCTGCATACTATACACGTCAGTGACACAAGTCTGTAGTTTAATGCCTCGTGTCTGTCTCCTTTCTTAAAAATTGGGACTACATTTGCCATCTTCCACACCTCAGGTAGTTTTTTATTTGTTTTATTTTATTGAAAACACAATTATAACATATACATAACTCTTAAATACAAGAGAAAATATACAATAAAGTGATAACTTAAGTCTAAGCAATCGTCCCAAATACTGGGTACAAGACATACATCGTACAAACAATATAAATGTAACAACTCAACACATCCACACACTACTATAACAAAGCCCCCTTACAGACCACACCTCTGTCTTACTAACTCACCGCACACACTCCCTACAAAAAAAATCCTAACTGTTGATGCCACATGCCCAACATATCTACATCCTCCAGTGATGCCCACAATACATTACAACAACGAGAAGAGCAACGACTATAAAACACAACCACAACTCGTAGAAACCATTTATAAATTACATCGTACATTACAATACGTGAAATCAGTGTCTACTGTCAGAAATACAGCAACACCACGATACACATAATTCAACGGCAGACACATCACGCAGTTGCCACACCTGCTCGTCGATGCTGAAGACTCACCTGTGAGCAGAGATACAATGCACCCTACACAAACCTACACCACAGAGTGCACACCCCTATCACACTACATATATGCATTATGAGAACCCCAACGGGTCTCGAGACCAACACGACCATGTCTCAAAAAGACACAAGTGTGACATCAATACACCACCACATCAAAACCCCAAACAGGACAAAATATATGCCCTTCCTCACACTACGTGCATACAAACACATACAACAAAACAGTGATACCCCCTCCATCCCCTAAGCTAACCAACCTCGATCCCTCATGCACAATCACACGAGCCCCAGCAACCACAGTCATTGTCTCACAATACCGCAAACCATCTAATCTACCCAACACCCTCTGTACTACACCCTCCGAATTAACCACCTTCGCCTTCCTCGCATCCCTCATATACACCACACCACAAATTAACCACCTTCATCTCCCTCGCATCCCTCATATACACCACACCACAAATCTTCACCCTTCACTAAACACCACCCCCCACTACCCCTCCGCCCACCATCCTCCCGTCCCCAAATTTTATGAATTTCATTTATTTCATTTACAGTCATACCGTCATTTTCCCAAAAAACCTCAACAACCCTGCCTACACGCTCTAACCCCCTTCCACGAGAAATTCTTTTCCACACTTTAAACCCCCCTCCAAAGCCCACCCCCCCCTTCCCCCCTTAACCCCCCGGGGGGCCCGACCATGAAAAAATTG
>WNWK01053087.1:0-11981 GCA_009830355.1 Cherax destructor
TTTGGACGACCTACTTAGAATAGGGGATGGTACTACTATGACCCCGCCTCCCCCCCTTAACCCTCACCTGAATAAAAGCCAAAGCCCACCTCTACGGCCTTGTGCTACACTTCTAACAAGATTGATGGACTGAACACATCGACCAGGCCGATGGACTGATAACCTCAAACTCCCCCCCTCTCCCTTACCCCTTTTTCTACTTTTGAAATTAATGTTTAAGCCACTGTGTAAAAACGTTTCCAAAAAGATACCCAAGTTTTGCATATGTGTCTAATTTATAACTTGTCTTTCCCCTGAACCATTCATCTACATAAACAACTATTGGTGGGAGATGGGCTAGTGAAGTGTAGGCAATGGGGTCAAAATGTATGGGGTAATTTAAAAATGTAATGTTAGAGTGTTCAGCAAGCATGTGGGGGCGTATTTGATAGGAGTGAATGGAGACAAAATGGTGGGAGGTTTGGAAATGGGGGTAGTTGATGAGGAAAAACGGGCCTATAGGGTTATTAAAATAGGACCTTGGGAGTTTCAAATTTAGGTTGGATAAATTCATGGGGTGAGAGGGGTTGGTTTTGGAGTGGGACTCGCGCATGGGGGAAATTGTCAAACTTTTTGGGTAGCATTGAAAATTGGGTTGAGCAAATATTCTGTTAGTGGGACGGGTTGGGGAAGGACCTGCCTAGTAAAAACAGGCCTGCTGCAGTGTTCCTCCTTTCTTATGTTCTTATGTTTTATGTTCTTATGTTAATACTTGACATGCTGTTTGGGGTGAGCAAAGAAAACTTTATGAGGATTCAGGAAACCGGCAGGCCGGAGAGGGAAAAACAGTGTCTGCACTCTGTTGCACTTGCAATTTTATAACGGGTAGGTAAAGCCCCCCTCTGGAAAGGTGATGGGTGAATGATAAATGTGGAGTGAAGATGTATTTTTTACAACTGTCAAAGGGCGCCGAAATAAAATTAACGAATTACGTTTGGAGCATGTGGGGAATTTGATGTCATTGCAATAACTGAAACATGGTAAAAAATACCAAAAATGGGAATGTTGGAGGTCATATTCAGGGTTTAATTGTTCCAGGGTGATAGAATAATGGGAAAGGGGTTGCATTGTATGTACGAGAAAATTTTAAATTGCTCCCAAAAACAGGCCTAAAAATAGATGGATCATTAACAAGAATCTGTTTGGGTAGAGTTTCTAGAAGGTCAAGAAAACTGATTCTAGGTGTAATATACCCCTCCAGGCTTGGACCAGATAGGGAGACTTTTTGGGACGAAATTGTTAGGGCTTCTAGGCAAATAACGTAGGATAGTGGGATTTTAACTTTAGTCTATTGACTCTTTTGCCCGGTAATCTGGAGTCCAGTGACTTTTGGAAGAGTTCAGGCCCCGTTTTCAAGCAGTGTGTGACGGACCCCTTACCAGAGGTAATAATTTGCTCGACCTAGTCTTTCCAAATAAAGAACTTTTGTAAATATTCTGGAGATCACTGAAGAGCTTGGAGCTAGTGATCACAAACAATTACCTTTAATATTACAGGGGAGTGAGAATGGGGATAATACGGTAAAAGTTCCTGATTTTCCTGCCAGGTGGTGAACCTGACTTAACCTGAAAACCCCAACAAAAGATGTCCTCTTGAGCTATTACCAGCAGCTGAAGGAAGCGGGGTACTAAGCTTGAGATACGCGACTGACTGAGGAAAACAAGAGGATTCAGTAATCCTCCTTTTTAAGAATCCCTCCAAGAAAGGAACCTGGCAGTGGAATGCATGGGACAAAGTTAAAGATCAAGGGATGGATGGAAGGTAGAATTAACGAAGAACCAGAAACCTGTTGTGGAAACATCGAACCGATTCTCCTTTTAGATGAATTTGGAGGGCGCTACAGGAACATCACAACGACACCAAGGAAGGTAAGAACATTTTCTTGTTGGGGATAGTCAAATTAGGTATATGGATGGGCCTTCTGCTTGAAAAGAAAGTAGGGAGACAGAGGGTTTGCTTTCCGGGGCTGGGATGGGGGATATTTTACCGTCTGGAAGACACTTTAGAGGTAATGGGAATCCATTATCTGTCTCATGCTGGAGGCAACGATTTTGGCAGACGGAGGGTTTAGGACCTGACTAGCAGGGGATGTAAATAGACATAATTAGGAAAAGGGTGGGAACCCTTATTTTGTGGTATTTTGCCAAGAGAGGAGTTGGGAAAGAATGGGCCCGGGAATTGGGCCCAAATTTCTGGCGGACAAACACTGTAGGATAATGCAGTACCATTCATTTGCAACTGGGACCCTTCTATGGCCGAAATGACAGATGCCAGGGATGGGTTCCCTTATCCAGGCAGGTGTGGATTTTCTTGCAAACTCAGTTGAGGGTGTTGTTAGGACTTTAAACTAGGATTAGTTAGAGGTATGGGTTTAGAAATGGAAAATAATGAATGTCGAAATATAGATCATTTGATAAAAAATCTTAACAATAAGAAGGACAGAAATAGGGTATAGTGGTAAAACAGAATGGAGCAGGAAGGGTAAAGAGAAAGGGAGGGTTTTAAAAGTATTAAACAAATAGTGTAGTGCTAGGAAAAGATGGACGATTTGAGATTATTTCAAGGCAGGTAACATTGATGTATTTGCCATAAGAGACGTGGTTCAATACAAAATAGGGACATGCCTGCGAATGTCATATACAGGGTTTAAATTGCCAATGACAGAAGTTTCGGGAAGGGGGTGGGTGGCACTGAGTCCGAGACGTTTTAACTGTTGCATAAAAAAGGAAAAGTCTGAAATAACACATACAGAGTCTGTCGGTAAATTTTCAGAGGGGCATGAAAAATTGATTTTAGGTGTGATATACCGTCCCCCAAACAGATAGGGACCAAGGGAGACTACTATGGGGGGGAAATTTTAAGGCCACAATGCACGATAACGTAGTTATTCGGGTGACTTCAATTTAGTCAAAATTGATTGGAATTTTTTGACTAATTTAGAATCTCGCTTCTTGGGTGTAGTTCAAGATTGTTTTTTGAAGCAGTTTGTGACAGAACCTACAAGGGGAAATAACCTGCTTGACTTGTTCTGGCAAACAAGGAAACCCCTTGTTAATAATTTAAATTAAGAGGAACCCCAACACCACAAATCAATTACCTTTGGGATTGAATGGAAGTTTCATAGTACGAATAACTCAGTAACGGTCCCAGATTTTCGCTTAGCAGATTACAATGGACTTAGAGAACACTTATCATCTGTGGACTGGGGTAATGAAGATAGCTATCAATATGACAGTTTTCTGAACACTATACATGCTCCCAAATAACATTTATCCCATATAAAGAAATTAGATCGAATAGAAATGACCCAAAATGGATGAATAATAGGCTCAAATATCTTTTAGGGCAGAAGAAAGGAGTTTATAGGCGTATCAAAAGAGGTGAGGGTCATCTTATGAGTCAGTATATTGACATTAAGAGGGACGTTAAAAGGGGATAAGAAAAGCTAAACAGGACTACGAAATTAAAGTTGCTAGGGATTCGAAAACTAACCCAAAAGTTTTTTCAGGTGTATAGAACAAAAGTTGAGATAAGATAGGTCCCCTTAAAAATAATTATGGGTATCTTACTGACAAAGAGAATGAAATGTGCTCTATTTTTAATAATTATTTTCTCTCGGTTTTCACTCAGGAAGACATTAATAATATCCCAAGAATTAGGTATTTTAGTGGGCCTGAAGAACATAAATTATGTAGTATCACAGTCACTAGCGAAAAGGTTATCAAACAGATAGACCGTTTGAAGCAAAATAAATCGCCAGGCCCTGATGAGCTTTTTTCAAGGGTTCTTAAGGAATGCAAAATAGAACTCTGTGAACCCTTAACTAACATTTTTAACCTATCTCTTCAAACAGGTGTAGTGCCGGATACTGGAAGATGGCTAATGTAATTCCTATTTTTAAAGCAGGGGACAAGTCGTTACCATCAAATTACGCCCAATAAGTCTAACATCAATTGTAGGCAAATTACTAGAGTCGATTATAGCTGATAACATAAGAAGCCATCTCGATAGGCATAATTTGATTAATGATACTCAGCATGGATTCACCAGGGGCCGTTCCTGCCTAACTAATTTGTTAACTTTTTTTCAGTGGGGCTTTTGAGGCAGTTGATAATGATAAAGAATTCGATATCGTTTATTTGGATTTTAGTAAGGCTTTTGATAGAGTACCACATCAGAGACTGTTAAAGAAAGTGGCTGCTCATGGCTTTGGGGGAAAAGTGTTGTCATGGATCGAGTCATGGCTCACCAATAGGAAGCAGAGGGTGTGCATAAATGGGGTTAAATCGGAGTGGGGATCTGTAACAAGTGGCGTTCCTCAGGGATCGGTTTTGGGCCCGTTGTTGTTTATAATATATATAAATGACCTTGACGAGGAATTTCTAGTGATATGAGCAAATTCGCTGATGACACGAAGATAGGTAGGATAATCGATTCAGACGTAGATGTCAGTGAACTACAGGAGGATTTAGACAAACTCAATTCCTGGTCAGAAAAATGGCAGATGCAGTTCAATGTAGATAAATGCAAAGTTCTAAAGCTCGGGAGTGTCCATAACCCAAGCACTTATAAGTTAAATAACGTAGAACTTAGCCATACAGATTGCGAGATGGACTTGGGGGTGATGGTAAGCAGCAACCTTAAACCAAGACAGCAATGCCTAAGCGTACGTAATAAGGCAAATAGATTACTGGGATTTATATCAAGAAGTGTTAGCAACAGAAGTCCAGACGTTATATTACAGCTTTATACATCATTAGTAAGGCCTCACCTAGATTACGCAGCTCAGTTCTGGTCTCCATATTACAGAATGGACATAAATTCGTTAGAAAACATTCAGCGTAGAATGACTAAATTAATACATAGCATTAGAAATCTTCCTTACGAAGAAAGATTGAAGACCCTTAAATTACATTCACTTGTAAGACGTAGAATGAGGGAGACATGATCGAGGTATACAAGTGGAAAATGGGTATTAACAAAGGGGATATAAATAAGGTCTTGAGGATATCTCTCCAGAGAGAACCCGCAATAATGGATTCAAGTTAGATAAGTTTAGATTTAGAAAGGATATAGGAAAGTATTGGTTTGGAAATAGGGTAGTTGATGAATGGAACAGTCTGCCTAGTAGGGTTATTGAAGCAAGGACCTTGGGTAGTTTAAATTTAGGTTGGATAAATTCATGAGTGAAAGGGGTTGGATTTGAGTGGGAATTGCACATGAGTAAATAAAATTATCAAAGCTTATTTTTGGGTAGCATTGAAAATTAGGTTGAACAAATATTCTGTTGGTGGGATGGAATGTGAAGGACCTGCCTAGAATGGGCCAACAGGCCTGCTGCAGTGTTCCTCCTTTCTTATGTTCTTATGTTCTTATTATATTGGACTTAGGGAACACCTGTCTAATCTCGACTGGGGTAATCTAGCTAACGATTACGATGGGATCTGCGTTTAGGATTTTTTTCTTAATAATGTACAACGTGCACAGAGTATGTTTATTCCCCAGAGAGAATTTAGGTCAAATAATAACGATCCCAAATGGATTAACAGGAGGCTAAAACATCTATTAGGGGAGAAAAGAGGAATTTATAGGCGCATCAAAAGAGGAGATGTTAACCTTATTGACCAATATGTTCAGTTGAAAAGAGAAGTAAAAAAGGGGATTAGAAAGGCTAAACGTGACTATGAGATTAAGGTTGCTAATGAATCAAAGACTAATCCAAAAGGGTTCTTTCAAGTGTACAGGACGAAGGTGAGGGAAAAGGTAGGACCTCTGAAAATTGGGAATGGACAGCTGACGGATAACGAACTGGAAATGTGTTCTCTATTTAATGACTATTTTTTGTCAGTCTTTACACAAGAAGACGTAAATGAGATTCCAGAAATTAACAAATATTCAGTTCCTGAAGAATTCAAATTAACTAATATTACTGTCACGAGGATATGGTTATCAAACAGATAGATAAACTGAAGCAAAATAAGTCCCCAGGACCCGACGAGTTGTTTTCCAGGGTACTTAAAGAATGCAAGATGGAACTTAGTCAGCCATTAACGAATGTGTTTAACACGTCCATCCTAACTGGTGTTGTGCCAGAGATGTGGAAGATAGCTAATGTAGTTCCTATATTCAAATCAGGGATAAGTCCAGTCCATCAAATTACCGTCCAATAAGCCTCACGTCTATAGTAGGCAAATTATTAGAATCAATTATAGCTGATATTATCAGAAGTCACCTTGAAGAACATAATTTGATTAATGAATCTCAGCATGGGTTTACGAGAGGTCGTTCCTGCCTGACAAATTTACTGACTTTTTTCAATAAAACATTTGAGGCAGTAGACAGTGATAAAGAATATGATATAGTTTACTTGGATTTCAGTAAGGCCTTCGATAGAGTACCTCACAAGAGACTCTTAAGAAAGGTGGCAGCTCATGGTATAGGAGGTAAAGTTCTAGCATGGATAGAGGCATGGCTTACCAATAGAAAGCAGAGAGTTTCCATTAATGGGGTCAAATCTGAATGGGGATTTGTCACCAGTGGCGTTCCACAAGGATCAGTTTTGGGCCCATTGTTGTTCATAATTTACATAAATGACCTTGATGAAGGAATTGCAAGTGACATGAGTAAATTTGCTGATGATACAAAAATAGGCCGTATAATTCATTCTGAGGAGGATACCAATGAACTCCAGGAGGATTTGGATAAATTAATGTCTTGGTCTGAAAAGTGGCAGATGAAGTTCAATGTGGACAAGTGTAAGGTGCTAGTCGTTGGTAATGAAAATATCCCTCGAATTTATAAACTAGGTGAAGTTGAGCTTGATCATACAGAATGTAAAAAGACTTGGGAGTCATGGTAAGCAGAAATCTAAAGCCAAGACAACAGTGCCTAAGTGTGCGCAATAAGGCTAACAGATTACTAGGATTTATTTCAAGAAGTATAAGCAACAGAAGTCCAAAAGTTATTTTACAGCTCTATACATCACTAGTGAGACCTCATTTGGATTATGCAGCTCAGTTTTGGTCTCCTTACTACAGGATGGATATAGATTCATTGGAGAACATACAAAGAAGAATGACTAAAATGATTTACAGTATAAGAAATCTCCCGTATGAAGATAGACTTAGAGCATTGAATCTCCACTCTCTGGAGAGACGTAGAATGAGGGGAGATATCATCGAGGTGTACAAGTGGATGATGGGCATAAACAAAGGAGATATTAATAAAATACTGAGGATATCGAACCAAGTAAGAACCAGAAATAACGGATTTAAATTGGATAAATTTAGATTTAGAAAGGACATAGGCAAGTACTGGTTTTCGAACAGAGTTGTAGATGCGTAGAACAATCTTCCGAGTAGGGTGATAGAGGCTAGGACCTTGGGTGGCTTTAAAAAGAGATTGGACAAATATATGAGTGGGAGGGGCTGGGTTTGATTAGTGTCGTGAGTACAGGAGTAAATTCTTAGGTAGTGGTGGTTTTGATAAGGACCTGCCTTGTATGGGCCAGTAGGCCTTCTGCAGTGTTCCTCCATTCTTATGTTCTTATGAAAGTTTTTCTTTTTCAGGCCACCCTGCCTTGGTGGGAATCGGCCGATGTGTTAATAAAAAAAAAATAATATTTGGGAGTCGATGAACAATTTGAAACTTCATGAAGGTGTCGATTAGCTGAAGAGTTTTGGGAGGTCTGGTGTAGTGAGAGTTGTTAAACATGGCGGAGAGTTTTGGGAGGTCTGGTGTAGTGAGAGTTGTTAACATGGCGGAGAGTTTTGGGAGGTCTGGTATAGTGAGAGTTGTTAACATGGCGGAGAGTTTTGGGAGGTCTGGTATAGTGAGAGTTGTTAACATGGCGGAGAGTTTTGGGAGGTCTGGTATAGTGAGAGTTGTTAACATTGCGGAGAGTTTTGGGAGGTCTGGTGTAGTGAGAGTTGTTAAACATGGCGGAGAGTTTTGGGAGGTCTGGTGTAGTGAGAGTTGTTAAACATGGCGGAGAGTTTTGGGAGGTCTGGTATAGTGAGAGTTGTTAACATGGCGGAGAGTTTTGGGAGGTCTGGTGTAGTGAGAGTTGTTAAACATGGCGGAGAGTTTTGGGAGGTCTGGTGTAGTGAGAGTTGTTAACATGGCGGAGAGTTTTGGGAGGTCTGGTGTAGTGAGAGTTGTTAAACATGGCGGAGAGTTTTGGGAGGTCTGGTGTAGTGAGAGTTGTTAAACATGGCGGAGCTCAGAACGACGAGATGCTGATACAAGTTAATGATACAAACAAGCTAAAGGAATAGGAAATAAAAGGACCTTTTCAGTGTGAAATGAAAAAAAAGTTAAACAGACTAGGATGACAGATAGTGTAGGCAAACTCCATACTTGGTATCTAACATAGATACATCAGAACCCGAATGGGTTTGAGAAGAACCAACCCTGTTAAATAGAGGTTAGGCGAAGAAACCCAAGAGCTGCGTCTCAACGCTCTCAAACTTTAATACTTCAGCACATACACTCGAATCTCCAATGTAAACACACATACTGAAATAAACATTTGCACAACATTATTCTTTGTTTCTGTTTGAGGAGCCTCACCAACGTAGTTATTAGCACCGTTACAAAATATAATGACCAAACCTGACCTGCTCGATCGATGGTGAACTCAACCAGTGGATGCCAACATAATAATAATACTAATAATAATCACGACTACTACTAATAATAATTACAACTACTACTAATAATAATAACAATAGTAATGATAATCTTTATTTGTACAAGCATATGATACAACTTATACAGACCATAGCTAACATCAGTGACATACTATATAGAAAACCCCTTGTTACACAGAGCATTTATGGCAACTTAGGTTAATCCAACATAGAACAATGTGTCACCTAGTTTATAAACGTAAACACAGAACACCTTATGGTCACCTAGACTATACAGACGTAAAAAAAAAAACCCACCATAAGACTATCTAGCTAATATAAACAAGTACAGTAGAACCTCTGTATTCGGATGTACCTTTATTCGTAAAATCCATTATTCGGACAAAAAATTGAGGAAAAACAAGTATACCAATATTGGCAAATGTGTCAATATTGGGAACGACGCTGCTTTTTGACCTCTTATAATTCAATTGTTATTTTTTGTATAACTTTGTCTTATTTTTATTTTATTATTGAAAATAAGTGATCATGGCTCCGAATAAGAATAATGAAGGATAAAACCTAAAAGGAAAGCTGTAAGAACCTAAAAAATGGAACTTATTTCAAAACAGGAAAACGTAATACGTCTTGTTGACCTGGCCAAGGAATATGGCATGTCAACATCTACCGGATTTCCTATTATAAAAAATAAAGTGCTAATGTTGCAACAGGAGTTAAAATTCTTTCAGGTTCATGTATGATGTCTTGCTTGTACATGTTATTTTAAAAGTTGAATTAACCAATATTCTGACTTGAAAATGGTTTGTGAAGACTAACTTTCGGGGTCTGCAACGAATTAAACCAATATACATTGTTTCCTATGGGGAAAAATGATCCAATTTTGAGAAAATTCAATATTCAGAATACTCTCATAAGGGAACCAATTAATTCCGAATACAGAGGTCTACCTACCTGGAGTCCATAACCCAAGCACTTATAAGTTAAATAACGTAGAACTTAGCCATACAGATTGCGAGAAGGACTTGGGGGTGATGGTAAGCAGCAACCTTAAACCAAGACAGCAATGCCTAAGCGTACGTAATAAGGCAAATAGATTACTGGGATTTATATCAAGAAGTGTTAGCAACAGAAGTCCAGAGGTTATATTACAACTTTATACATCATTAGTAAGGCCTCACCTAGATTACGCAGCTCAGTTCTGGTCTCCATATTACAGAATGGACATAAATTCATTAGAAAACATTCAGCGTAGAATGACTAAATTAATACATAGCATTAGAAATCTTCCTTACGAAGAAAGATTGAAGACCCTTAAATTACATTCACTTGTAAGACGTAGAATGAGGGGAGACATGATCGAGGTATACAAGTGGAAAATGGGTATTAACAAAGGGGATAAATAAGGTCTTGAGGGTATCTCTCCAAGAGAGAACCCGCAATAATAATTCAAGTTAGATAAGTTTAGATTTAGAAAGGATATAGGAAAGTATTGGTTTGGAATAGGGTAGTTGATGAGTGGAACAGTCTGCCTAGTAGGGTTATTGAAGCAAGGACCTTGGGTAGTTTTAAATTTAGGTTGGATAAATTCATGAGTGAAAGGGGTTGGATTTGAGTGGGAATTGCACATGAGTAAATAAAATTATCAAAGCTTATTTCTTGGGTAGCATTGAAAATTAGGTTGAACAAATATTCTGTTAGTGGGATGGAATGTGAAGGACCTGCCTAGTATGGGCCAACAGGCCTGCTGCAGTGTTCCTCCTTTCTTATAAGAACATAAGAACATAAGAATGGAGGAACACTGCAGAAGGCCTACTGGCCCAAAGGCAGGTCCTTATAAAAACCACCACTACCTAAGAATTTACTCCTGTACTCACGACACTAATCAAACCCAGCCCCTCCCACTCATATATTTGTCCAATCTCTTTTTAAAGCCACCCAAGGTCCTAGCCTCTATCACCCTATTCGGAAGATTGTTCCACGCATCTACAACTCTGTTCGAAAACCAGTACTTGCCTATGTCCTTTCTAAATCGATATTGTTTATTTAGACTTTAGTAAGGCTTTTGATAGAGTACCGCACCAGAGACTGTTAAAGAAAGTGGCAGCTCATGGCATTGGGGGAAAAGTGCTGTCATGGATCGAGTCATGGCTCACCAATAGGAAGCAGAGAGTGTGCATAAATGGGGTTAAATCCGAATGGGGACTGGTAACAAGTGGTGTTCCACAGGGATCAGTCTTAGGCCCATTGTTATTTATAATATATATCAATGACCTTGATGAGGAATTACAGTGATATGAGCAAATTCGCCGACGACACGAAGATAGGTAGGATAATTGATTCAAACATAGATGTCATAGAACTTCAGGAAGATTTAGACAAACTTAATTCGTGGTCAGAAAAGTGGCAGATGCAGTTCAATGTAGATAAATGCAAGGTTCTGAAGCTCGGAGTGTCCATAACCCAAGCACTTATAAGTTAAATAACGTAGAACTTAGCCATACAGATTGCGAGAAGGACTTGGGGGTGATGGTAAGCAGCAACCTTAAACCAAGACAGCAATGCCTAAGCGTACGTAATAAGGCAAATAGATTACTGGGATTTATATCAAAAGTGTTAGCAACAGAAGTCCAGAGGTTATATTACAGCTTTATACATCATTAGTAAGGCCTCACCTAGATTACGCAGCTCAGTTCTGGTCTCCATATTACAGAATGGACATAAATTCGTTAGAAAACATTCAGCGTAGAATGACTAAATTAATACATAGCATTAGAAATCTTCCTTACGAAGAAAGATTGAAGACCCTAAAATTACATTCACTTGTAAGACGTAGAATGAGGGAGACATGATCGAGGTATACAAGTGGAAAATGGGTATTAACAAAGGGGATATAAATAAGGTCTTGAGGATATCTCTCCAGAGAGAACCCGCAATAATGGATTCAAGTTAGATAAGTTTAGATTTAGAAAAGATATAGGAAAGTATTGGTTTGGAAATAGGGTAGTTGATGAGTGGAACAGTCTGCCTAGTAGGGTTATTGAAGCTAGGACCTTGGGTAGTTTCAAATTTAGGTTGGATAAATTCATGAGTGAGAGGGGTTGGATTTGAGTGGGACTCGCGCATGAGTGGGTAGAATTGTCAAAGCTTATTTCTTGGGTAGCATTGAAGATTGGGTTGAGCAAATATTCTGTTAGTGGGACGGATTGTGAAGGACCTGCCTAGTATGGGCCAACAGGCCTGCTGCAGTGTTCCTCCTTTCTTATGTTCTTATGTTCTTAAATTTATCCAATT
>WNWK01053088.1:0-11981 GCA_009830355.1 Cherax destructor
TATCAGGAAAGAGTGGTGGAACACCTAAAAAAAATTACTTATCGATGACAGCCAGCAGGTTTCAGGTGGGGAAACTGTTTCACAAACTTACTGGAGTTCTGTGACAGGGTGACAGCAGAAAAAGGGAGAGGGTGGGTAGTTGCTTTTTCTTGGACTTAAGGCGTTCCACAAGAGGGTTAGTGCAAAAGTTGGAGGACAAGGCAGGGATAAAAAGGGGGCACTGCAATGGATCAGGAATACTTGTCAGGAAGACAACGCGGTCATGGTATGTGGTGAGGTGTCAGAGTGGCCCTGTGATGAGTGGGGTTCCACGGGGGTCAGTCCTAGGACCGTGCTATTTCTTATTTGAACGACATGACGGAAGGAATAGACTCAGAAGTGTGTCTGTTTGCAGATGGAAAGTTGATGAAATAATTCATTCAAATGAAGACCAGGCAGAACTACAGAGGTCTGGGCGGCTGTACCTGGTCCAGCAAATATTCCGGGTTCCCCAACCCCCACTAAGTGCAAAGTCATGAAGGGGGAAGGGCAAGAAGATTGCAGACGGAGTATAGTCAAAGGGGCCAGAGACTAAAAACCTCCTAAAGGAAAAGGATCTTGGGGTGAGTATAACACTGGGCAGATCTCCTGGGGTACACATCAACTGCTGCAGATAGGGCGCCTATAAAACCCTAAGAAAAAGCATTCGCATCTCAATAACAATCATTCAGGACCCTGACACATTTACATTAGGCCTTTTGCCCACACCTCCCAAACCGAAAGGAAATAAAAAAGTGCAAAGGTTTGCAACAAGACTATTTCCCGGGAGCAAAAGGGCATGCCCTACAAGGAGGTTAAGGAAATCAATCTGCGACACTGGAGGACAGGAGAGAGAGGAGATATGATAACTACATATAAAATACTGAGAGGAATTGACAAGGTAGACAGAGACAGGATGTTCCAGAGATGGGACACAGCAACAAGGGGACACAGTTGGAAGTTGAAGACTCAGATGAATCACAGGGATGTTAGGTAGTATTTCTTCAGTCACAGAGTTGTCAGAGAGTGGAATAGTCTGGGAAGTGATGCAGTGGAGGAAGGATCCATACATAGCTTTAAGAAGAGGTATGATAAAGCTCATGGAGCAGGAAGAGTGACCCAGTGACGACCAGTGAAGAGCGGGGCCAGGAGCTATGACTCGACCCTGCAACCACAACTAGGTGAGTACACACACACACACAGTGCCCCGCAAATTTGCAGTTCCGAATTTGTGGCTTCAGTATTGGATTTTTCCTTAGAACCTAAACTACAGTCATCCCTCCGTTTCGTTATCTCTGTTTTCGAGTGTTTCAGTTTTCGTGCAGTTTTTCAGGGAAAATTTACCTCTGTTTTCGTGTGATTCCCTCCGTTTCGTTCATGGTACAGAACCTGTCCAGTGCCCAGCGCACATACAAAGCCCGCAATCCGCCTCCCATGCACATTCTCAGGCAGTGTAGCATTGTTTCTGGTTGAGTGAACATTATCCTGCGAGTTCATACTAAACATTTCTTAACAATCCATTGTTTTGGCCCCTTTATTATTGTGTGTGACTGCTAAATAAGCCACCATGGGCCCAAGAAAGCTCCTAGTGTCAGTCCTTTGGTAAAGAAAGTGAGGAACACCATAGAATTAAAAGAAAGAAAATCGTAGCAAAGTATCAAAATTGAAGTGTAGCATTAACAGTGTAGCAAGTAAGTTAAGCCATTAATCGATAGAAAAATGAGCGACACGAAACCTAACTCCTCCATTGTTTGTTTGAGGAATATAGGGACAGACTAGAGCTGCCGTCTGCCAACATCTCCTCCAAGGTAAGTGTAAATCTTTCTTATTTATATAAGTGTGAATATTCCTTATTTATAAATTAAAGTGTAAATATTTATTTATAAATTTAAGTGTAAATATTTCTTATTCATAAATTATATACATTGTGTGAATAGAGCTGGTGGCGGCCTGCTGCTGCTGCCGACCTCCACCAGCAGTGGCCCATATACCCAACAAAAACAATACTACCGCCAGTTCTCTCATACATAATGACATATTTTATTCATTCTAGAGTATATATCATGTTTCTATGTTATTAATATTGTTTATTAGGTCATATTAGATGAATTGTGATAGATAAATAAGCCGTAGAGTTTATATTAGTGTCGTGGTGGTGAGAGGCAGTGGTGGTGAGAGGCAGTGGTGGTGAGAGGCAGTGGTGGTGAGAGGCAGTCTTAATGTAGAGTAAGAGGTGAGTAAACAAGATTAAATGAATAAACGAGAGAGAATGAGAGTGTACAATGTTTGGGAGTTTTGTCAACAAACCAGTTATTGTTGTTGTTGTTGTTACCAGCCTGGACAGGAATGAATTCTGTTCAATCCGTGTAACCGACTGGAAAAAGTGATCTAATGCAGTTAGCATTACAAACTCCGTTTTCTCTTATACTAATGCATCTGAAGGAGGAAAGAATGGGAAGATGTTTTCATAGCTGGACTGAGTATGCCTGCCACCACATTCGTAATGACACACATATTTTATTCATTCTAGAGTGTATATCAGGTTTTTATGTTATTTATATTGTTTATTATGTCATATTAGATGAATTGTGATAGATAAATAAGCCGTAGAGCTGATATTAGTGTCACAATGAAGCATTTTGTCCTGCCTCCCAACAATAAACTCGCCTCCCTCTCTCCTCTCCATCTTCCATACACCAACAAGAGTCGCTAATAAAGGTAAGTGTGATGTTAAATGTTCATTTATACGTGTTATTAGTCCTTTATATTTATTTGTCATTCTTTTCTGTATGTAAATCTATATTTAATCTCTAAAAAAATATTTTTTGTTAATACTCCTAGGTGTCTGAAACGGATTAATTGAATTTACATTATTTCTTATGGGGAAAATGGCTTCAGTTTTCGTGGCGTTTCAGTTTTAGTGCATCCCTCAGGAACGGTTAAGCACGAAACGGAGGACCACTGTAATAATTGTTCGCAGATTTTTTTTTTTCATGGCAGTATATAATTTTTATGCGTTTTAATGCTAAATATTAAGAAAAATATAACTTAATTTTGTAACATAAATACAGCGGAACCCGGTTTCGTCCTTAATCCATTCCAGAAGGTCGGTCGAAATCTGAAATGGACGAAAACCAAGTAATATTTCCCATAAGAAATAATGTAAAACCAATTAATCCGTTCCAGACACCAAAAATATTAAAAATAAATTTTATAGAGAACTATAGTGTTTCAGCTCTTCAGTGGTTAGCTCTTCCCTGTGGTCGTCCACCAACTCTTCCACATCCTGGCACTCACATCCAACCCCATGGACTTCCTCAAAGCCACAATAGATTTCACAATAGGTGTAGAGTTGTCAAGTTTACACTAACTTATAATAATAATAATAATAATACTTTATTTAGACATTGTACAATTATACATGGTAGATATAGTTATACATAGTAATTACATAGTTATTACTTAGTTATTAATGAGATGTACATGCCAAAAGCCCTAATATGCTGTGCATTGTGGGCATTCTTAGGACTACTTAATTCTAGACTACATGGTAAAAGTTATGGTTGATAATTTATAAAATAAGTAAAGTTGCATATCTATGTTATAAAGTTTGAAGATAAGTTGAACATATCAATTAATTGTAGCAATGCAACTAATTGAGTAAGATAACAATTTAGAACAATTAATTGCATTGCAGTTAGTTTACGTGGTCATTATAATTAAGTGTTGTGGAAATAATTAGTTAAGTATGTAATATTAATAACAGGTTTTAAATTCAATTGATTAGTCAGGTTTTACGTTTGATTATTCTACTTTGCTGGGAATGTTTGATATTGAGCAATTAGCTTTGGGTGAGAAGGTGGTTTTTTAATCGTTTTGAATTGGGGTACAGGTAGGGTTTCTTTGGCAATGACAGGTAATGAATTCCAAATTTTCGCGCCTTTTATATGCATTGAGTTTTTACATAGTGTTAGATGGACACGGGGAACATCGAGAGTGATCTGTGTCTAGTGTTATGGTCATGTGTCCTGTTAAAATTGGTAAGGAGAAGTTTGAGTGGTGGGTTAATATTTGCATAGTGTTTTCTATGTATGTAATAGGCACAGTAAAAAGTATGGATGTCTTGTATGGTGAGTAAGTTTAGGTTTTTGAATATTGGTGGAGTATGTTGCCTGGAGTGAGAATTTGTTATCATTCTAACTGCTGCCTTTTGTTGTGTTATTAGTGGTCTGAGATGAGTTATTGATGTAGAGCCCCATGCGCAGATTCCATAGGTGAGGTAAAGGTAAATGAGGTGATATAGGGTAAGGAGAGCTGGTTGTGGAACATAGTACTGTATCTTGGATAGTATTCCCACGGTCTTTGAGACTTTCTTGGAGATTTGTTGTATATGAGTCTGAAATTTGAGGCCACTGTCAAGATGGATTCCTAAGAATTTTCCCTCTGTGAGTTTTGTTTTAAGGGACCCGTTTATCATTATGTTAAGTGGTGCGTTTGTAGCTCTGTTCCCAAACTGGATAAAATAGGTTTTATCAATATTGAGGGTAAGTTTGTTGGTCATCATCCAGGTAGATATTTTCTGCAATTCAGTATTTGCAGTGTTGGCTAGTGTGTCTGGGCTTGGGTGAGAGATAACGTATGTAGTGTCATCTGCAAAAAGTATGGGTTTGAGTAGTTGAGATGCATTTGGTAGGTCGTTAATGTAAATGAGAAAGAGTAGTGGGCCAAGAACACTTCCCTGTGGGACACCTACAATAATAGTTTGCGCGGTGGAGCTAGCTCCATTTGTGTACACATATTGGTTTCTGTTGCTAAGGTATGATTTTAGGTAGTTTAGGGAGTGTCCTCTTATACCATAGTGTGATAATTTTAAGTGTAACAGATCATGGTCAACTGTATCAAAAGCTTTACGTAAATCAATGAAGATTCCCACTGGGATTTCTTTTTTCTCAAGGGCGGTGTAAATTATTTCTAACATGTGTATAATGGCATCATTTGTATTTTTATTAGGCCTGAATCCAAATTGACAGTGGTTGAGTACGTTGTTGGAGGTGAGTAGGAATATATTTGTCTATGAATTAATTTTCAAAGATTTTGGAGAGAAGGGGTAAGTTAGATATCGGCCTGTAGTTATTCAGGTCTGCTTGATCTCCTCCCTTATGTATTGGGGTGACCCTCGCTATTTTGAGTATTGATGGGAAGGTAGAGGATTCAATGGATTTGTTAAAGAGTGTTGCAATAATTAGTGAGAGAACTTGAGAGGCTTTTTTGTATATATAAGGTGGTAAGTTATTTAGGTCACCTGCTTTGTTTTTTAATGTGTTGATTATAAGTGAAACTTCTATTGGGTTGGTTGGGGCTAGGAATAGTGTGTTCGGATAGGTGCCAGTGAGATAGTGTTAGGTGGAGTATTTGAACTTGGAATTTTGCTTGCCACCTTTTTATATTAAGTTAGTAATAGAACTAGGCATTAAAAAACACAATAAAAAGTAAAATACATACAGTGGACCCTCGGTTAACGAAAAAAATTCATTGCAGAAGCCTGCTCAAGTGCCATTACCGAGCAATTTACGTCCTTAAGAAATAATGTCATGTAGGTTAGTCTATTTCAGACCCCCAAAACTACACTTCCACAAGAACTTACAAAATTATACTTACATAATTGCACGATTTCCGGGGTATTCGTTAACCGAGGGTCCACTGTACATAGTACATTCATTACTTACCTTAAAATATTTGTAGTCTTAATGTAGGGCGAGAGGTGAGTAGTACATATGTAAAATGGGTACCCGTGTGTTAGTCGACTGGTGTGTGTTGCATCCTCAGACAAAACTGACCTAATTTGCCCAAAATGCTCAGGTAACAAGGGGCTTTCTATATTCAGTGAAACCCTGAGTTTTGGCCACCCAGTATCAGCCGCTTTGAGTTTCAGTCACTCTTTTCGGCCTAATTTTGCCCCAACTTTCAGTCAGCATACCAGACCTGTCCGCCTGCCCGCGCTTGCGCACCTCGCTGCGCAGGCACCGTGAGCCAGTCTAGCGTTGTTTACCCTTGAGTGAACATTACCCTGCGCACTCATCCAAACATTTCACAATAAATTCATTGTGTTTAGTGATTGTGACTGAAATAAGTCACTTCCAGGACTTTGAACTCTGCTTGGAGACAATTGTGGCCACAATGTGTCACCCAGAGGGATTTTGAAGGGTTTGAGGCTGACCCTGACGACCCTCTGCCTGTTGTGGAAGGTAATGTGGCATTGGGCAAGTCCCTGGGGTTGGAGGTGAGTGGCGAGGATGTGGAAGAGTTGGTGCAGGACCACAGTGAAGAGCTAACCACTGATGAGCTGCAAGAGCTTCATCTGGAACAGCATCAGACCACAGTTGGGGAACTTGCTTCACAGGAGGAAGAGGAGGGAATGAAGGAGGTGCCTTCTTCAGTGCTTAAGGACATGTGTGGAATGTGGAATAAGCTGCAAAGCTTCGTGGAGAAATACCACCCTGAGCAAGCTGAAACAACCCATATCTGCAACATGTTCAGTGACAAAACAATGTCCCATTTTAGGGACATCGTAAAGAGGCGCCAGAAACAGAGCACTCTTGACAGTTATTTTGTGCGACAGGGGTCTAGTGACTCTCAAGCTGGTCCTAGTGGCATTAAAAAAAAGGGAAGTAACCCCAGAAAGGGACTTGTTACCTGATGTCCTTAAGGAGGGGATTTCCCTTCCAAACAATGAGTGCTCCTTCCCCTCTCCTCATCCCTATCTTCCAGATGCCAGCAAGTCTCTTCAATAAAGGTAAGTACAGTGGTACCCGAGTTACGATGGTCCCCAAAATCGCCCTTTTATGTAAGTTTTTTTTTTTAAATGTTTTTGTAGGTATATTTTTGGGGGTGTAAAAGGACTAGTCTATTTTACATTATTCCTTATGGGGATAAATTCGTTTGGTAATGGCACTTGAACAGCATTCTCGAACGAAAAATATCGGAACTCGAGGTACCACTGTAAATGTTATTTTAAACGTTTATTTAAATGTTTAATTATAAATTTATTACTTTATATATATTTATAATTGTTTTATGTATGTAAAACTATAGTTATTCTTTAAAAATTATATTTTTTGTGAATATTTTTGGGTGTCTGAAACGGATTAATTGTATTTCCATTATTTCTTAAGGGAAGTATTGCTCATTTTCCGCCGTTTGACTTTAGGCCCAGCTCCTGGAACGGATTATGGCCAAAACTCGGGTTCCACTGTAGTATGTCACTGATGTCAGCTAGGCCTGTATACCATGTACATGTACTTGTAGTAAATAAAGATATCATTATTAGGTAGCCGGTAGATGTAAGTAGGTAGTCCGCCTGGGCTACCTACATAGCTACGATATTTAATGCGGCCCAGAGCCATATTACCATCGACATACCATGTTCACCGAGATTAATTGTTTCTAACAACTACCTTTAGATGCCATCATAAACAAAGGGAGAAGTAATGAATAATTCATGCCAAGAATTGTAAACAAAAGCATTTTGTATTAAGGGGGGTGACTGGGCCAACGCAGATTCATACACGTTTTCTCTGGTGCTGGACCAGAGAAAACAATGTTTTCCCTCCACCGACTACCACCCTCCATAGCATATAAACATTGCATGTTTACAGTATTGCTATGGAGGGTGGTATCCATGGAGGAACATTACATTTCTCTGGTCCAGCACCAGAGAAAACATTGTATGTGTATATGCTACGTAACGTGTTTCTTATATAATTTTGAAGAAAATATCATAGATGGATTAATGAAAATGTCTATATTAACGTAAAATAAGACATTTAATGTACCCAAGAGTGATTATTATTAGTGTATTACGTAATATTTTCCCTCCACCTGGCAACCACCCCTCAAGGCGGACGCGTCTGGTACAGACGATTTCCAAGAGGTTGTATGAAACAAGGGGTTAAAATTCGCCAAAAAACTGGTCAAAATCCGAACTGTACGATATCCGAACTGGACAAAAACCTGAGTTCCACTGTATTAACGTAAATTCAGCAAAATTTCCATATAAAATATAATACTGTATAATTTTAAGTGCTGTAGAGAGAACTCAAAGCGACCGTAAGAAAATAGGGTTGCATGAATTACAGTACATATGGAGGTAACATCGGTATTTTACATTCCCTAGCACTGCTACAGTACTAACACAGTACAGTGGCCCCCCGAGTAACAAAAAAATTCATCCCGAAGCCTGCTCAAGTGCCATTCCCCGAAAAAATTTTTCCCCTTAAGGAATAATGTCATGTAGGTTAGTCTTTTCGGGCCCCCCAAAAAATACACTTCTACAAGCACTTATAATATTATACTTACATAATTGTATGTTTTCCCCGGGGGGTTCGTTCCGGGGGACCACTGTACTGTATACGGGTTTATCTTTGCATTCTTTTTTTTTGGGTGATGTATGAAGCTATTTTAAAATTTAAAATTTAAAAGTCTTTTGGGGACATTTTTAAAAAGGTTTTTAAACTATAAATAAAAAGGAATTTTTTGCTTTTTTTTAACCGCTTTTTTTTCCAAATTTGTGGGTGGTTTTGGGGAAAGTAACCCCTGGGGAATTTGGGGGACTACATCAGTCCCCCCTTTTTTTCGCCGAAAATTTTTTTTCCAGAATGCTGCTAAAGTGCCTTTTCCCGACAATTTACTTCCTTGAAATAATGTCATGTAGGTTAGTCTATTTAAAACCCCCCAAAAAATACACTTCCAACAGCATTTACGAAAATACACTTACATAAATGTTGGTTTGGAGATCCCAAAAAACCGGGGGGACCACTGTATATAAAAAATTCTTCCTCCTTAACCCTTAAACTGCCCACACGTAAAATATCGTTCACGTGCGTAGCTGACCGAATATTTTGAAAAAAAAAAAAAATTGTTCTTTTTCTTTAAAATGAAGAGTGCTTTTTTTTTGTCATTCCCACATTTTTGTAATACTGCACACACTGAGTCCCAAGACCCATTCTCTAATCTCTAGGAAACCCAGGCTTATCGTGGAAAAGGTTTAAAAAGATTTAAAAGTAGATCACGTTTGGGGAAATCGCCGGGCGAAATATCTACGTGTGGACAGTTTAAGGGTTAAGCCATGCGTGTCGAAAAAGTCAGAAAAAAGCCAGGAGCAAGGGGATAGAAACCCCCTTTCTCCTGTTTTATTACTATGCAGTGGACCCCAGAGTATCGGCTACCCCTGAATATGGCCGACTCGTTTTTTGGCCCCGACTATAGGCCGTTCCCCATGTTTCGGCCCGGGTACCAGACTTGTCTGCCCCCCGCGCGCGCGTCCCATAGGCATTGTGGGGCCAGTCTAGCTTTTTTTTCCCCCCCACCAATAAAATTCATTGTGTTTAGTGCTTGTTTATTGATTGTGATAAAATAAGCCACCATGGGCCCAAAGAAACTTCATAGTGGCAGCCCTTTGGTAAAGAATGTAAAACGATAGAACTGAAGAAAGAAATTGTAAAAGTACAAAAGTGGGGGAAAGAAAGAGGGGGAAAAAAGTGTCTTCTTCAGTGATTCACTGATTCTACGATATGTACAATACAAAAAGCAGCACGAGTCGATAAAGGCTATAGCCACGATAAAGTGTAGCATTAACAGTGAAACAAGTGGTTAAAAGCGATTAGCGGTAAAAAAAAAACAACTACATTGTTGTTT
Source organism: Cherax destructor (assembly GCA_009830355.1). Taxonomy (NCBI): domain Eukaryota; kingdom Metazoa; phylum Arthropoda; class Malacostraca; order Decapoda; family Parastacidae; genus Cherax; species Cherax destructor. The sequence goes on from WNWK01053088.1 coordinate 9,712, forward strand.
GAGGAATATAAAGGCACTGAGACAAACGCCGCCCTCTGCCATCATCTTTTGAAGGGGAAAGTGTAAATATTTCTTATTTATAAATTAAGCAAATATTTTTACTTATAAATTAAAGCGTAAATATTTCTTATTTTTTTAAAAATTAAAGTGTAAATATTTCTTATTTATAAATTACGTACATTGTTTCAGGTGAATTAGTGGTGGTGGACTGCTGCCTCCACCCCCAAACAGTTTGTATGGGTTATGGGGGTCCCCTTTAAAACCCCAAAAAATAACACCCCCCCCAAAAGTCCTCACATTCGTAAGACAGTATTTTATTCATTCAAAAGGGATATATCATGTTTCTATGTTTTTAAATTTTTTATTTGTCATATTAGATGTTGTATTTGATAAAAAAAGGTAGAGATTATGTTAGTGTTGTTTGAAAGGCTATCTTGTCCTGCCTCCAAACCCCTCCTGCCTCTCTCTAGCCAACAAGAGTCTTCAAAAAAAGGTAAAACTGATTCAAATGTTCATTTATCAATTAACCCTTTGGGGGGGTTTGGGGCCCCTCTAAAAACCCCCAAATTTTGGGGCCTAAATTTTTAAACAGCCCTGGAGGTAAAATATGAAAAAGGGGGTTTTGGTCGTTGGATATAAAAATCCACACACCACTACAAAAAAAAAAAAAAGATTTTTTGATTAAAACAGCGATTTTTCAGTCAATTTTCGTATGGTATTTAGGGGTTTTCCCCTTTTTTTGGTCTCATTTGATAAATGGAAGATATATTACAGAAAGAGATAATTTTGATTCGTATAACAATGGACAAAGGTTTCCCCTTTTTGAAAAATTTTTGAGGGTTAAAAATACAAAATTTTTTAAATTTTTTTTGAAAAATTTGGGTTAAAAAAAATTCCAAACCAAAAAAACCAATTTTTTGGTTTTTCCCAAAAACACATCAACTGGCGGGGTCTTATTTCATGCACCCAAATGCTCTGATATTATTTATCCATTTTTACAATAATGCAGTTGTATACATAACAGTAAATCTTCTATTTTGTGTGAGAATAAAAAAATTTTTAAAAGGAAAGCATAAATTTAAAGGAACAGGGGCCCCCAAAACTTGGGTTAACAGAGAACATGTTATTTTGGGGCCGGAATGTCTGCCTTGTTTACTTGGACCCCCCTTTTTAAATTGGATCGTTTGAAATTTGTGTGAAATTGGAAAAATTTTTATTTCTGACCACTATTTTGGGTAAATAAAAATTTGGGAAAAGGCGGTTTCTTGCACTCAATCGATAGAAAGAAATGGAGTTCTAGCGAAATAGCTATAATTTGGAGACTGAAACATTTAAATTTTTGAAAATAGGGCTCGGGAAATGGGTGAAATCGCCGATGCGTCAGTGCATAGATACCCAAATTTAAAAAATAATTCAGTTAGTTTTCGTCAAATTTCATAATTTTGGGGGGGTTATGACCGGAAAAGATTTCTATCATTTTTATAAAAAAATAATAATTTTTTTTTTTTTTAAAATTTTGGGCCCCCCCAACACGTTTAGAAAGGGCCCCTTGGGGCCCCCCCAAAAGGGGGTTAAAAAATTTTTTCTTTATATTTATATCTTATTGTTTTTTGTATATTAAACTATAGTATTTATTCTTTAAAAAAAAAAAATTTTTGGGGAATATTTTTTGGGGGGGAAAAGGATTTTGTATTTCATTATTAGTTCGACTTTCGGCCAGTTGAGTTAAAAGGGCCCCCCTCCTGGGGAAAAAATTAGCCGATACTGGGGGGCCATTCACCCCGCCCCGGGGGGGTGGGCCCCGGGGGTTTTTTGAATCAGATTTTTTTAACCCCGGCCCCTTTCCCCCCGAGGGGGGGGGACCCAAAAAGAAAAAAAAAACTTTCATCATTCCCAAAACTTTTACCATCACTCCCCCCACTGTCTTTGAAGAGGCCCCACAAACTGCCAATACCCCCCAAAACCCCCCCCTTTTAAAGGGGAAGGCATTGTATTCCCCTTTCCCCCATTTTAGTCCTGCTAACGGTTTTTTGAACCCCCTTTTTAAAAATTCCCCTCACCTCCAACGCTCGCGTTCCCAAAAAAAACCCCCCTTTTTTCCCCCCACTCCTTTCAAAAGGGGCTCACGCATCTTGCTGGAGTCCCAAACCCCCTTTTTAACAAAACATTTGCTCCTGAAAAAAAACAAATGCTGGAGCAGTGGTAAGTAAGAATGAAGTGTGTTGGTACCTGGGGGGTGAAGGGATATCCTTGGGGTGAAATCTGACTCC
>WNWK01053089.1:0-11981 GCA_009830355.1 Cherax destructor
CACACCAGAGGTGGACCCCATCCTATATATATATATATATATATATATATATATATATATATATATATATATATATATATATATATATATATATATATATATATGTCGTGCCGATTAGGTAAAACTTGCTATTTTGGCTTAAATAGCAACGCTCACTTGCCATATAAGACAAGTGAAAATTTGTGTATGCAATAATTTCGCCAAAATCATTCTGAACATAACGAAAAAAATATATTTCATTGTGTTTGTTTATTATTAAATTAATGTTAACGTAGCTAAAATATATTTAGTTGGGTTAGGCTAAATTAAATTGCGCTTGTTGTAATAAGGTTAGGTAGGTTTTCAAAGTTTCTCTTGGTACAAAATTATAAATTCTTACATTAACATAAATGAAAAAATATATCTTTAAACGTATAAGTGAAAATTTTAGAAAGGACTTAATTTTAGATGAGTTCTTGCTAATTGACCAGTTTTACCTAATCGGTACGACATATATATATATATATATATATATATATATATATATATATATATATATATATATATATATATATATATATATATATATATATATAATATATAGGAGGTACCACCTCTAGAACTTTACTGGGAGCCTCATCCTCAGAGAAGACGATAAACGCACCTCAGGGAAAATTCGAGGTTCTCCCGGAGCTGTTTGAATATTTTCTTCTCCTACCACCCTATATATAATATATGAATGCTTTATTAATATATATATATATATATATATATATAATATATATATATATATATATATATATATATATATATATATATATATATATATATATATATATATTAAAGGTAATAGGTTGGTAGACAGCAACCACCCAGATGGTACTACCGTCCTACTAAGTGAATGTAAAACGAAAGCCTGTGTTTGTTTTACATGATGGTAGGATTGCTGGTGTCTTTTTTCTGTCTCATAAACATGCAAGATTTCAGGTACGTCTTGCTACTTCTATTTACACTTAGGTCACACTACATATACATGTACACGTTTATGTATAAACACTCATCTGAGATTTTTCTTGTTTTTTTTTAGTTTTTGTTCTTATTACTTTTCCTTCCATATCCATGGGGAAGTGGAATAAGAATCTTTCCTCCGTAAGCCATGCGTGTTGTAAAAGTCAACTAAAATGCCGGGAACAATGGGCTAGTAACCCCTTTTTCTGTATAGCTTACTAAAAAGAAAAAGAAGAAAACCGTCAAAGTGGGATGTTTGAATGTGCGTGGATGTTGTGCGAATGATAAGAAAGAGATGATTGTAGATGTTATGAATTAAAAGAAGCTGGATGTCCTGGCTTTAAGTGAGACAAAGCTGAAGGGGGTAGGAGAGTTTCAGTGGGGAGAAATAAATGGGATTAGGTCAGTGGTTTCAAACAGAGTTAGAGCTAAAGAAGGAGTTGCAATAATGTTAAAGGATAAATTATGTCAGGAAAAGAAGGAATATAAATATATAAATTAAAAAATTATGTGGTGTAAAATATGGGTTGGATGTGAAAAGTGGGTTATAGTAAGTGTTTATGCACCTGGAGAAGAAAGAAGAACAGAGGACAGAGAGATTTTGGGAAATGTTGAGTGAGTGCACAGGGAGTTTTGAACCAAGTGAGAGAGTTCTTGTGGTTGGGGATCTCAATGCTAGAGTGGGTAAAAATGTTGTGGAGGAATAATATAAAATACTGCTAGTTGGGCTAGTACACCAAATTAGCGCAGAGGCATCCACACCACCGTATGTCCTTGGATGAGGGTAAAACACCTAGCATCATGTGTTTTCATTCACTATGAGGCAGGCCAAAGCAGCATGGGTTCGACTCCTAGGTTAGGTGCAATGTTCTTATATATATATATATATATATATATATATATATATATATATATATATATATGCAAAAGATCACAGTAAACAGGTGATATCAAATATGCAAGACAACCACTATGAAAAATAGAGAATTCAAGCGCTTCGTGAATACTCACATTATCAAGGAACTATAAAGGAAACATGACAAGGAGGCTTATAAGGGCAAGACTACCTCACAGTCACATCACACTAACAAAGACTACACCTCACAGTAGCGTAACATCGCACGACTCTGTGAAGAGGAACATAAGAATGGACCTGAAACTCTTCCCAAGAATTAAGATTAGTCTATTTATCATTAAATTCTTCCCAAATTTTATTAATTATAATCATTTAAAATATAATTCATTTATAATTAATAAAATTTGGGAAGAATTTAATGATAAATTGGGCTAATCTTAATTCTTGGGAAGAGTTTCAGGTCCTTTCTTATGTTCCTCTTCCAGAGTCGTGCGTGTTAGCTACTGTGAGGTGTTGTCTTTGTTGTGTGATGTGACTTGAGGTGTAGTCTTGCCCTTATAAGCCTGCTTTCATGTTTCCTTTATAGTTCCTTCATAATGTGAGTAGTCAGAAGCGCTTGGAATCTCTATTTTCATAGTGGTTGTCTTGCATATATATATATATATATATATATATATATATATATATATATATGGGTGCATAATAAAGATATTAAACTAACTAAACTCATATAGCCTTGGTGCAATGAGACTTTCAAATGCAATCCAAGCAAAGAAAAGACAAGTCCAGTTCTTGGATCAAGAGCCCCTCATCAGCATCAAAATAATGCAATAATTTAAAATACTATACCATTTCAAGATTAAAGGTGACAAAATGGCATCGACACACTCCATTAAATATACCAACCTCCTTCTAAGTCGGATACACAAGTGTTGAAATTCTAATGCGAATCAGAGGAGCCCGTCTCCAGTTTATTACACAGAAACCGAATTTGGGAACGGCCTATGTAACACTGTGCATAGGGGACCCACACATGCAAACACTCCCACGAATCTTGCCCAAGGAACATTACACAAGTGTTGAAAATTTAAAGTGTTCATGAAGGCATTCTTGAGTAATAAAAAAAAATTAGAGAAAGCAAACAAAAAATGTTTCTAAAGACTTTTCTGAAAAAATAGGAATGTCTCCCACTGTTAAACTTAAAAAATCCAATAAAAAAAATTATTTTTTTCCAGTTTTCTTATTTACATACTATTTAAACTTCTATACAATCCTGTAAGAAGATTTAAAAAAAATTTTGGTTTGATAAAATCGACCAGAAAAATGACAGGATGGATAATGAGAACCTTCAAAACTAGGGATGCCAAACCCAATGACACTCTTCAGGTCGCTTGTTCTATCTAGGTTGGAATATTGCTGCATACTAATGGCACCTTTCAAGGCAGGTGAAATTGCTGACCTAGAAAATGTACCTTCACGGCACACATAACTGCGATAAAACACCTCAATTACTGGGAACGCTTGAAGTTCCTAAACCTGTACTCCCTAGAATGCAGGCGGGAGAAATACATAATCATATACACTTGGAAAATCCTAGAGGGATTAGTACGAAACTTGAACACGAAAATCACTCCCTATGAAAGCAAAAGACTCGGCAGATGATGCAACATTCCCCCAATGAAAAGCAGGGGTGCCACTAGCACGATAAGAGACAATACAATAAGTGTCAGGGGCCCAAGACTGTTCAACTGCCTCCCAGCATACATAAGGGGGATTACCAATAGACCCTGGCTGTCTTCAAACAGGCACTGGACAAGCACCTAAACTCAGTACCTGACCAGCCGGGCTGTGGTTCGTACCTCAGTTTGCGTGCGGCCAACATTAACAGCCTTGTTGATCAGGCCCTGATCCACAATGAGGCCTGGTCACAGACCGGACCGCGGGGGCGTTGACCCCGGAACTCTCTCCAGGTATACTCCAGGTATATATGGTGCTAGGAGCTGTGATTCGACCCCTGCATCCACAACTAGAGAGTACACACACACACACCTATATATATATATATATATATATATATATATATATATATATATATATATATATATATATATATATATATATATATATATATATATATATATATATATATATATATATATATATATATATATAAACTTGCGATTTTGGCTTAAATAGCAACGCTCACCTTGCCATATAAGACAAGTGAAAATTTGTGTATGCAATAATTTCGCCAAAATCATTCTGAACATAACGAAAAAATATTTCATTGTGTTTGTTTATTATTAAATTAATGTTGACGTATTTAAAATATATTTAGTTGGGTTAGGCTAAATTAAATTGCGCTTGTTGTAATAAGGTTAGGTAAGTTTTCAAAGTTTCTCTTGGTACAAAATTATAAATTCTTACATTAACATAAATGAAAAAATATATCTTTAAACGTATAAGAAAATTTTAGAAAGGACTTAATTTTAGATGAGTTCTTGTAATTGACAGTTTTCCTAATTGGCACGACATATATATGTCGTGCCGATTAGGTAAAACTTGCGATTTGGCTTAAATAGCAACGCTCTTCTTGCCATATAAGACAAGCGAAAATTTGTATATGCAATAATTTCGCAAATATCATTCTGAACCTAACGAAAAAATATATTTCATTGTGTTTGCTTATTATTAAATTAATGTTAACGTATCTAAAATATATTTAGTTGGGTTAGGCTAAATTAAATTGCGTTTGTTGTAATAAGGTTAGGTAGGTTTTCAAAGTTTCTCTTGGTACAATATTATAAATTTTACATTAACATAAATGAAAAAAATATATCTTTAAACGTATAAGAGAAAATTTTAGAAAGGACTTAATTTTAGATGAGTTCTTGCTAATTGACCAGTTTTACCTAATCGGCACGACATATATATATATATATATATATATGTCGTGCCGATTAAAACTTGCTATTTTGGCTTAAATAGCAACGCTCACCTTGCCATATACGACAAGTGAAAATTTGTGTATGCAATAATTTCGCCAAAATCATTCTGAACATAACGAAAAAAATATATTTCATTGTGTTTGTTTATTATTAAATTAATGTTAACGTATCTAAAATATATTTAGTTGGGTTAAACTAAATTAAATTGCCCTTGTTGTAATAAGGTTAGGTAGGTTTTCAAAGTTTCTCTTGGTACAAAATTATAAATTCTTACATTAACATAAATGAAAATATATATCTTTAAACGTATAAGAGAAAATTTTAGAAAGGACTTAATTTTAGATGAGTTCTTGCTAATTGACCAGTTTTACCTAATCAGGCACGACATATATATATATATATATATATATATATATATATATATATATATATATATATATATATATATATATATATATATTTTTTTTTTTTTTTTTTTTTTTTTTTTTATAATATAGGATGGGGTCCACCTCTAGTGCAAATTTTGGGACCCATAGCCTCGGAGAAGTGGATAAAAGGCATCAAGGAAGAATATTTGGATTTCTTCCTGAAGCCGTTTGAATATTCCACTTCTCCTACCACCCCATCCTATATACACACATACATACATATACATACAGAAAGAGGAAATATATGATAATGACATATAAAATACTGAGAGGAATCGACAAGGTGGACAGAGACAGGATGTTCCATAGATGGGACACAGCAACAAGGGGACACAGTTGAACGTTGACGACTCAGATGAATCACAGGGATGTTAGGAAGTATAGTCTGGGAAGTGATGTAGTGAAGGCAGGATCCATACTTAGCTTTAAGAAGAGGTATGATAAAGCTCATGGAGCGGGAAGAGTGACCGAGTAGCGGCCAGTGAAGAGATGGTGCTAGGAGCTGTGAATCGACCCCTGCATCCACAACTAGGAGAGTACAGACACACACACCTGTCTCTGTCCACCTTGTCGATTCCTTTCAGTATTTTATATGTCATTATCATATATTTCCTTTTTTCTGTACTCCAGTGTCGTCATGTCGATTTCCCTTAACCTCTCCTCGAAGGACATACCCCTTAGCTCCGGGACTAGACTTGTTGCAAACCTTTGCACTTTCTCTACTTTCCTTACGTACTTGGCTAGGAGTGTATTCCAAACTTGTGTTGCATACTCCAATATAGGCACACAGTGTACAGGGTTCTGAACGATTCCTTATTGAGATGTCTGAATGCTGTTCTTAGGGTTGCTAGTCGCCCGTATGCCTAAGCACTTATTTGGTTGATATGCGCCTCAGGAGATGTGCCCGGTGTTATACTCACCCCAAAATCCTTTTTCTTGAGTAAGGTTTGTAGTCTCTGGCCCCCTAGGTAGTACTTCGTCTGTGATTTTCTTTGCCTTTCAACAATCTTCATGACTTTGCATTCGGTGGAATTGAATTCCAGAAGCTGGTTGCTGGACCAGGCTTGCAGCCTGTCCAGATACCTTTGTAGTTCTGCCTGGTCCTCGTCCGATTGAATTCTACTCGTACTCTTCACATCATCTGCAAACACGGACACTTCTTAGTCTATTCCTTCCGTCAAGTCGTTCACAAATACCAGAAACAACACCGGTCCTTGGACTGACCCCTGTGGAACCCCGCTCGTCAGAAGCGCCCACTCTGACACCTCGCTACGTACCATACTCGCTGTTGTCTTCCAGACAGGTATTCCCTCATCCATTGCAGTGCCTTTCCTGTTATTCCTGCCTGGTCCTCCAGCTTTTGCACTAATCTCTTATGGGGAACTGTGTCAAACGCCTTCTTACAGTCCAAGAAAACGCAATCTACCCACTCCTCTCTCTCTCTTGTCTTACTGCTCATTCCTTTCTAGGTGCTCCTCCACTCTTCTCTAAATAATCTTCTTCATGACTTTGCATACTATACATGTCAATGACACTCGCCTGTAGTTTAATGCTTCGCATCTATCTTTTTTAAAAATTGAGACTACATTTACATTCTTCCATACCTCAGGTAGTCGCCCTGTTTCGATAGATATGTTGACCGTTGTTTTTAGTGGTACACATAGCACCTCTGCTTTCTCTTTCAAGACCCATGGAGATATGTTATCCAGCCCCTTCGCCTTTGAACATAAGAACATAAGAACATAAGAAAGGAGGAACACTGCAGCAGGCCTGTTGGCCCATACTAGGCAGGTCCTTCACAATCCGTCCCACTAACAGAATATTTGCTCAACCCAATTTTCAATGCTACCCAAGAAATAAGCTTTGACAATTCTACCCACTCATGCGCGAGTCCCACTCAAATCCAACCCCTCTCACTCATGAATTTATCCAACCTAAATTTGAAACTACCCAAGGTCCTAGCTTCAATAACCCTACTAGGCAGACTGTTCCACTCATCAACTACCCTATTTCCAAACCAATACTTTCCTATATCCTTTCTAAATCTAAACTTATCTAACTTGAATACATTATTGCGGGTTCTCTCTTGGAGAGATATCCTCAAGACCTTATTTATATCCCCTTTGTTAATACCCATTTTCCACTTGTATACCTCGATCATGTCTCCCCTCATTCTACGTCTTACAAGTGAATGTAATTTTAGGGTCTTCAATCTTTCTTCGTAAGGAAGATTTCTAATGCTATGTATTAATTTAGTCATTCTACGCTGAATGTTTTCTAACGAATTTATGTCCATTCTGTAATATGGAGACCAGAACTGAGCTGCGTAATCTAGGTGAGGCCTTACTAATGATGTATAAAGCTGTAATATAACCTCTGGACTTCTGTTGCTAACACTTCTTGATATAAATCCCAGTAATCTATTTGCCTTATTACGTACGCTTAGGCATTGCTCTCTTGGTTTAAGGTTGCTGCTTACATCACCCCCAAGTCCTTCTCGCAATCTGTATGGCTAAGTTCTACGTTATTTAACTTATAAGTGCTTGGGTTATGGACACTCCGAGCTTCAGAACCTTGCATTTATCTACATTGAACTGCATCTGCCACTTTTCTGACCACGAATTAAGTTTGTCTAAATCTTCCTGAAGTTCTATGACATCTATGTTTGAATCAATTATCCTACCTATCTTCGTGTCGTCGGCGAATTTGCTCATATCACTAGTAATTCCCTCATCAAGGTCATTGATATATATTATAAATAACAATGGGCCTAAGACTGATCCCTGTGGAACACCACTTGTTACAAGTCCCCATTCGGATTTAACCCCATTTATGCACACTCTCTGCTTCCTATTGGTGAGCCATGACTCGATCCATGACAGCACTTTTCCCCCAATGCCATGAGCTGCCACTTTCTTTAACAGTCTCTGGTGCGGTACTCTATCAAAAGCCTTACTAAAGTCTAAATAAACAATATCGAATTCTTTATCGTGATCAACAGCCTCAAAAGCTTTACTGAAGAAGGTTAATAAATTAGATAGGCAGGAACGGCCCCTCGTGAATCCATGCTGGGTATCATTAATCAAATTATGGTTATCTAGATGGCTTCTAATAATATCAGCTATAATTGACTCTAGTAATTTGCCTACAATTGAGGTCAGGCTTATTGGGCGGTAGTTTGACGGTAGTGACTTGTCCCCTGCTTTAAAAATAGGAATTACATTAGCCATCTTCCACATATCAGACACTACACCTGTTTGAAGAGATAAATTAAAAATGTTAGATATTGGTTCACAGAGTTCCATTTTGCATTCCTTAAGAACCCTTGCAAAAAGCTCATCAGGACCCGGCGATTTATTTTGTTTCAGTCGGTCCAGCTGTTTCATAATCATTTCGCTAGTGACTGTGATATTACATAATTTATCTTCTTCTGGGCCTCTGTAAAAATTAATTACTGGGATATTATTAATGTCTTCCTGTGTGAAAACCGAGAGAAAATAATTATTAAAAATAGAGCACATATCATTCTCCTTGTCAGTAAGATGCCCAAAGTTATTTTTAAGGGGACCTATCTTATCCCTAACTTTTGTTCTATAAACCTGGAAAAAACTTTTTGGGTTAGTTTTTGAATCCCTAGCAACTTTAATTTCATAATCCCGTTTAGCTTTTCTTATTCCCTTTTTAACGTCCCTCTTAATGTCAGTATACTGATTTATAAGATGACCCTCACCTCTTTTATGCGCCTATAAATTCCTTTCTTCTGCCCTAAAGATATTTGAGCCTATTATTCATCCATTTTGGGTCATTTCTACTTGATCTAATTTCTTTATACGGGATAAATGATCTTTGGGCAGCCTGTATAGTGTTAAGAAAACTGTCATATTGATACCTCTCTTCTTCACCCCAGTCCACAGTTGATAAGTGTTCTCTAAGTCCATTATAATCTGCTAAGCGAAAATCTGGGACCATTACTGAATTATCCCTACTATCATACATCCATTCAATGCTAAAGGTAATTGACTTGTGGTCGCTTGAGCCGAGTTCCTCTGTAATTTCTAAATTATTAACAAGGGTTTCCTTGCTTGCCAGAACCAAGTCAAGTAGGTTATTTCCCCTTGTAGGTTCTGTTACAAACTGCTTCAAAAGCAATCCTGAACTACTTCTAAAAGTCGTTAGATTCTAAATTCCCTGTCATGAAATTCCAATCAATCTGACTAAAGTTAAAGTCCCTAGAATTACTACGTTATCGTGTCTTGTGGCCTTAACAATTTCCTCCCAAAGTAGTCTCCTTGTTCCCTATCTAAGTTTGGAGGACGGTAAATCACGCCTAAAATAAATTTTTTCACACCCCTCTGAAAATTCTATCCAGACAGACTCTGTATGTGTTAATTCAGACTTTATACCCGTTTTTATGCAACAATTTAAATGATCATGGACATAGAGTGCCACCCCACCGCCTTTCCCATACTTCTGTCTACTTGGAACAATTTAAAACCCTGAATGTGACATTCGGCAGGCAAGTCCCGATTTTCATATTAAACCATGTCTCAGTTATTGCAAAAACATCAATATTACCCGTACTTGCAACTAATCTCAACTCGTCCATCTTATTCCTAGCACTACGACTATTGGTGTAATATACACTTAAAGACCCTCCTTTCTCTTTACCCTTCCTGCTCATTTCTGTTTTCCCTTATACCTATTACTGTCCTTGTCACCTAGTGCCACTGGCTTTCCAATATCCACCTTATTCTGCCTATTACTAGTTCCCTAGAATTTATAACATTACTACACTGGGACTTCACTGTTTTCCCCCATAACCCATACCACTAACTTTTTCTAGTTTAAAGCCCTAACAGCTCCCTCCACTGCAGTTGTCCAGTGCCCCCACCCCAGACCTGATAAGTGAACCCCATCCCTGGCATACATGTCATTTCTGCCATAGAAGAGGTCCCAGTTGTCAATGAATGTTACTGCATTTTCCTTACAGTATTTGTCCAGCCAGCAATTGACACCAATTGCCCTGGACAACCATTCATTCAACTCCTCTCCTTGGCAAAATACCACATATGACAGGGTTCCACCCTTCTTCCTAATTCTGTCTATTGCTGACCTATAGCTGCTAATCAGCTCCTCACTCCTACGTCTGCCAACATCGTTGCCTCCAGCACTGAGACAGATAATAGGATTGCTCCCATTACCTCTCATGATGTCGTCCAGACGGCTAACAATATCCTTCATCCCAGCCCCAGGATAACACACCCTCTGCCTCCTATTCCTATCCTTAAGACAAAATTCCCTATCCATAAACTTAATCTGACTATCCCCAACTAAAACAATGTTCTTACCTCGACTGGCGGTGTGCATGACGTTCTCGACGGTCTTTGTAGAGATGGTCTTCGCTGGGATGTCTTCACATTCGTCTGATAACAAGGAGAAAGAGTTGCTGGTTTTCACAGCGTCTCCTGGACCTTCTTCAACTTCAGCTTCGTCCCTTCAGATTCGACTAGCATCCATTGTTGGTCTGATCATCGGCGACATTGTTCGGGGATAATCCTTGCATATACCCTTCAAACGTTGAATCTCTCTTCTAGCTTCCGTTAATTCCGCCTTCATTTGGAGATATAGCTGCTCGTAGTCGAGGGAAACCATCATCCAATCTCAGGTAGCTAATAGCGGAAGCACAGCAAAGATGGTTCAGTCCACAGAGAGTACACAAGACACGTCTTCAATTTTTTATATTAAAGTCCAGGGTTTATTCCCTGGACCCCGGCAATGAGCCGCTTCTCTCATCGCCTGGCAATGGGATGGTATTTAGCTGCTTAGTAGCCTCTTCACTTCTTCCTCGGTTGTATGTATTGTGTCCAACACTTTATGGCGACCCCACCTCCCCTTGTTTTCTGAAGTCCCTTCTGTCTCCTCTGTGAATACTTCTTTTTAATCTCATGTTGAGCTTCTCACATACTTTGTTGTCGTTCCTTGTGATCTTCCTTCCTTCCTAAGCCTGATTACCTAGTCCTTGACTGTTGTTTTCCTCTTGATGTGGCTGTACAATAGCTTGGGTCAGATTTGGCTTTCCTTTTCTATGTCATTTCGTATTGTCGTTGGCCAATATGTTGTCGTTGTCGTATTGTCGTTGGCCAATATGTTGTCGATGTGTATTGTCGTTGGGCCAATGAGAGGAATCGGCAAGGTGGACAGTGACCGGATTTTAAATGATGGGACACAAAAACACAGAGTTGTCAGAAAGTGGAATAGTCGGGAAGTGATGTGGGAGGCAGGATCCATACATAGCTTTAAGAAAATGTATGATAAAGCCCATGGAGCAAGAAGAGTGATCTATTTGTGACCAGTGAAGAGACGGTGACAGGAGCTGTGAAACGACCCCCGCAACTACAACTAGGTGAGTACACACTTCACACACACACTCCCCACATACACACAACAACAATCAACTACACACACACACACACACATACACAAACAAGCACACACTCACACAATAAAACACTCACACCAATGTAATCCACTATCTCACATTTACACACCAAACCCACAAACAGCCAAGCACAGACTCAGACACAGACATAGACACACACAGACACACACACATACACACAGACACACACAGAAAACACACACACAGGACCAAGCAGGACTTAAAGAGACTTGGACAAGCTTGACATCTGGTCTAGCAACCGGCTTCTTGAATTTAATCCCACCAAATGCAAAGTCATGAAGATCGGAGAAGGGCAAAGAAAG
>WNWK01053090.1:0-11981 GCA_009830355.1 Cherax destructor
TTTCCATCCGGGTGAAACATTGGTGGATTTGATGGTAGGATTGCTGGTGTCTTTTTTCTGTCTCATAAACATGCAAGATTTCAGGTACATCTTGCTACTTCTACTTACACTTAGGTCACACTACACATTCATGTACAAGCATATATATACACACCCTCTGGGTTTCTTCTATTTTCTTACTAGTTCTTGTTCTTATTTCCTCTTATCTCCATGGGGAAGTGGAACAGAATTCTTCCTCTGTAAGCCATGAGTGTTGTAAGAGTTGACTAAAATGCCAGGGGCAAGGGGCTAGTAACCCCTTCTCCTGTATATATTACTAAATGTAAAAGGAGAAACTTTCGTTTTTCCTTTTGGGCCACCCTGCCTCGGTGAGAAACGGCCGACGTGTTGAAAGAAAGAAAGAAGAACTACCAATAACAATGTACACTTGTAACATGCATCGAAATAAAAATATTATTATTATTATTATTAAGAAAGCCTGTTGAGTACAGTAGAATTATTATTGAAAAGGTTTGGGATAAGATAGGAAGTAGGATTGCAGAGCAGGAGAGATGATTTAGAAAGTGGGCAGTGTGTTTGTTGCAGTTATGGATTGAGAAAAGACATATAAGGTTAATAGGGAAACCATGTGACAAATGTTGCATAGGAAATAGTTTACCAGAAGCAGTTAATACTTTCAATGTCCAAACCCTTAAAATTAATATTGCTCTCAGGGTCTACTTTAACCCTTTCAGGGTCCATCCCTTAGATCTACGGCTTTGAAGCCAGGGTCCAAACCATAGATATATGCCATTAGCTCAGCTCACTCAGATAGCCTGTGAGCAGTAAATTTGGGCCTAGATATGAGAGAATACATGTGGCAAGTGTGCACCACATAAAACAAATCCTGCAGCACGCAGTGCATAATGAGAGAAAAAACTGCAACCGTAATTTTGGATTAAAACAGCGACTTTGTGGTGTTTTTTTGTATGTTTTTTTACAGTTGTATTCGCAATTTCTTGGTCTCATTTGATAGAATGGAATATATATTACAGAAGTAGAGATGATTTTGATTGGTTTTAGTACTGAAAATGGCTTGAAACTGAGCTCAAAGTAGCGGAAATGTTCAATTTTTGCCGATGTTCAAGAGTAAACAAATGTCGTCACGAGTCTAATACGTGTCAGCTGGTGGGTCTAATATATGTTCACGAATGAGCTGATATTATTTATACAGTGGACCCCCGGCTAACGAACACCCCGGAAATCGTACAATTATGTAAGTATTATATTGTAAGTGCTTGTGGAAGTGTATTTTTGGGGGTCTGAAATAGACTAACCTACGTGACATTATTTCTTAAGGAAGTAAATTCGTTCGGTAATGGCACTTGAGCAGGCTTCTGGAATGAAGTTTTTTCGTTAGCCGGGGGTCCACTGTACAATTATTACAACATTCATTAACAGTAAATCTTCTATTTTTTGGTGTGAATAAATATTCATTATGTGAATAAAAAATAAAAATGGAATTCATTTGTAAAGCCTTAAAACATAACTAATGAACAGAGGAAATGTTAGTTTAGTGCCAGGAATGCCTGCATTGTTTATTCTGGACCCTATTTTAAAATTGGAATATTTTGAACTTTGTGTTAAATTGGCCAAATTTCCAACTTCTGATCACTTTATTGGGTAGTTGAAACATTTGACTGGGCAATTTCTTGTGCTCAATCGATAAAATAGAAGTACGTAATACTAGCGAAATAGCTAAGAATTCGGTCGACTGGAATAAAGTAATTGGCCTAAAATGGGAGTCAAAGTCAGGAAAATCACCAATGTGTAAATATCGCTGATGCATCAAAATTCACGAAAGCGTAATTTTGTCAATTTTCCTTCAAATTTCATACTTTTTGTTTTATTACCTTCAGAAAAAGATTCTCTACAATTTCATAAGAAAAAATAAAAAAAAAATTTTTTTTAAATTCTTGGACCCTGGCTGTCACTCTGAGATTTGGCCTCTGGATCCTGAAAGGGTTAAAAAAAAAAAAAATCTTCTGAAACAGTAAAGCATCTTTATCTGAAGGTAATGATACCAAAAGTACAAAATTTGATGGAAAACTTATGGAATTACGCAGGAACAAAGTTAGCGGTCTCAGCACAATTTACACATCGGCGATTTCCATTGCTCCATTTGACAAAATTCTTAGCTAATTTGCTAGTATGTCTTCCACTCATTGATTGAGCACAAGAAACTACCCATTCAACTATTAGAACTACCCTATAAAGTGAATTTGGCTAACTTTACACAAAATTAAAAAAATACCAATTTAAAAATAGTCCAAAATAAACAATGTAGACATTCCTGGCACAAAAAACAACATTTTCGGAGTTTATTATTCATGTCTCTAGGCCTCTTCCACATTACACTTGCCTTTCATGTTGAATTCATAATTACACAAAATTAGAAGATTTACTCTATTTCTGAGATAATAAATTATAATAATAATAATATCTATAGTATTTACTACAAGTAAATATGGTTTATGGTGTCCCAATAATTGAATCAGACCTATTTAAAACCCATAAAGCAGACCGGGGGGTATAGAGGGGCCTTACCTGTCCTTAGGAAAATTGGCAAAAATTTAATATTTCCACTATTTTCAGCTCAATTTCAAGCTACTTCTGATTTAGAAACCAATCAATATAATCACTATTTCAGTAGTATATCTTCTGGTTTATCAAATGATACTGAATAACAGCCAATAAAACCATAAAAACTACCTTGGAAAACACCCCAGATTTGCTATTTTAAACCAGTGGCATGGTTGGAGTTTTACTTTTGCCATCATGCACCACGTTGGGCAGGATTCTTTTTTTATACCATGCACACATTCTCTCATTGCTAGGCCAAAATTTACCACTCACAGCTTATCTGAGTGAGCCGAGCTCATGACATAACTACACGAAGTACCCTGGTTTCAATAACGTAGAAATATGTGAGGGACCCTGGCCTCAATGATGTGGTTCAAGGAATCTCGATATAAATATTAAATCAATGCTGAAACTCCTCTTGGAAAGCCACAACAAAATCCATAGATACTATACAAAAAACAAATACAGTGGTACCCCGGTTTACGATGGTCCCCAAACTCACCCTTTTATGTAAGTTTATTTTTTTAAATGCTTTTGTAAGTGTAATTTTGGGGGTCTAAAAGGACTAGTCTATTTTACAACTTTTCTTAAGGAGATAAATTCGTTTGGTAATGGCACTTGAACAGCATTCTGGAATGAAAAAATATCGTAAACCGGGGTACCACTGTATCTCTTTCACATCCTGCGTGTTTGACTTAATCTTGGTAGAAACTCCATTAAAATAAAATGGTCAAAAATATCGAGCTCCCTACCAGAAGATTCTAAAAACTCCCTATCTACCAAGCACAGTACTGTACTTCAAAATTATAATTAAAAATAAGTGATTACTGAGTTTTAGGTAAATTTTCTTAGATCTAACATAACTGCCAATTATGTAAGTTTAATATTGTAAGTGCTTTTGTATGTGTACTTTTGGGGGTCTGAAAGGACTAATCTAATTTACATTTTTCCTTAAGGGAACAAATTCGTTCGGTAATGGCACTTGAACAGCCTTCTGGAATGAATTATGACCGAAACTCGGGGGTCCACTGTACACCATTCGTATTCATGCACTTCTTGTCACTACGTACTATATTTTTACACTCAACTTTTATAACTAAAAACTGGTAATAAGTAAAATATTGTATTACTATTTCTCTATACAGGCAGGCCCCACTTTGCAGTGTTTCACTAATACAGCAGTTTTCAATTACATATACTCACTGTTCATTTATTCACACTTCCTACAATAATATATTCACCACTCACTATAAACTAAGGATGAAAATATTTTAAGTAATGTGTGTACTGTAGTCATTTTTAAGACCTAGATATATTGCTCACTTAATATATGATAGTGAAAACATGTTATCAGGCTTTTATATGCATTTTCAAGAGAAAAATGGCTATGATTCACTCTACAGCGATTTTCACTTTACAGCAGTAGTCAGAACCTAACCTGCTGTATTGTATTATGATTGGTGTAATAATGTATAAAGTTCATTGTTACTTAAAATTATTATTACATTTATTAATCTTATCTTCAGACAACTCTTATTACATTAAATCTAGCATTCTTGAGCTTGCTTGAGCTTGATTTGACCTGAGCGTCGGTAAGATGGGAAAGGAAGAAGGATGGGTAAGGATGGAAATTGGGAAATAGGTGGGAGGGGGGAGGGGGAGGTTAGGGTTGTAAAGGTAAGTGGCCTATCCACTTTGGCGCAACATAATAAGTGTGTGTGTATGTAGAGTTATACATAAGTATATTTTATGAGGAGGATATGCCTTCAACCCATCAGTTGCACCCAGGTATACTGCTGTATCACAGCATGCTACTGAGTTGGAAGAATGCATACTATTTGTAGTAATTTAATTTTTTTTTTTCGGGAAAGGCTGCTGCAAAAGGTGGTAGTTGCTGGGCTTTCGATGTTGATGGTGGGTAGCCCGGTGCTGGACGAGCAGTTTCTGTTGCAACAGGTGGTAGTTGCTGGGCTTTTGATGTTGTTGGTGGCTAGCCCGGAATTGTTCAAGCAGTTTCTGAGGTGGTGTCCTAAAATAGGAAGTTCGTAGGTGTTACAATGTTAGTTGTAAGATGTAGTTTGGAAAAGGTAGGTCACCCATAAATGGGGAGTATTTATCTATGTTGTTGAACGTAGACTGGGTCTGGTGGTATCCACTCTTCTGGTTCGACGGGGAGATCACTCAGGATTCTTGGACGTGGGTAGTTGTCATTGTGAATGTAGCGCCTAACTCTTTGCTGCAGAGTCATTCTTTGGGTTCGGTGGGGAGGTGTGGTGATGACATAGTCGGTTGTGTTTACTGGTTGGGGGGTTCTCTATCAGGTACATATAGTTCTTGCATGTCGTATAGCTGTCTTTAGCTGTCTTTTCGCTAGTTTATCTATCCTTACATTAATTGCAGCGATTTCTTGTTGTACATGTAGGTCTTCAATTCTGATTCTGTCCCTTAATCTGGTCCCAGTGATAAAGCGGAGGGCTTTGTTCTGGACTCGTTGGAGCCGCAGCCTGTTGGTTTTAGTTGTTAGTGATAGGGGTACGCAAGGGTATTCCAACAGAGGTCTGATCATCATCTTGTAGAGGTGCTTCTTGATGTGGGGGGGGGGGCTTCTTTGAATCTGAATAGTTGGCTGAGGCGGGCTTTAGCTAGGTTCACTTTTATCAATTATTCTCATTTTACTATACAGTGGGACCCCGGTTAACGAACACCCCGAAAATCGTGTAATTATGTAAGTATAATATTGTAAGTGCTTGTGGAAGTGTATTTTTAGGGGTCTGAAATAGACTAACCTAAATGACATTTTTTCTTAAGGAAGTAAATTCGTTCGGTAATGACACTTGAGCAGGCTTCTGCAATGAATTTTTTTTGTTAACCGGGGTTCCACTGTATGTATAACTGTATAATATCAAGTAGTAGTTTTAAGTTTAGCTCTGTATGACCAAAGTTAAATTAAATAACTTCACCTAGTTCTCTGATAATAATGAACATTTCAAAAACTATTTTTTTTATTGTTTAATAATTGTCACACTGTACTATACAGTGGTACCTCGACTTACGATGGTCCCCAAACTCACCCTTTTATGTAAGTTTATTTTTTTAAATGCTTTTGTAAGTGTAATTTTGGGGGTCTAAAAGGACTAGTCTATTTTACAACATTTCTTAAGGAGATAAATTCGTTTGGTAATGGCACTTGAACAGCATTCTGGAATGAAAAAATATCGTAAGTCGAGGTACCACTGTATGCAGTACGTATTACATGCTTCAAAATTATAAAGAACTATCACACTACCGTGTGAGCTTAGGAACTACATTTATAATAAATTTTAATTAATTACAATCATCACAGACCATATATAATAAGTCTTAATACAGTAGGACCCCTGTATCTGTTTGGGATACGTTCCAAGGACCTGCCGTAGATACTGAAACCGTGGATAGTAGCAAACCCTATATACAAGTCCTATACATACCTATTATAAAGTTTGATAAATTTTGCACAATAAGTGGAGAATTATCACTTTTTCAGTGATGGGAAGCACTTCACAGCTTCTCTTAGGCTTTGAAGAAGTGACAGCTTTTCTACTTTTGTGCTTTGAGGCCATTATTATGAAAAATTAAGAGGTATTTTTGGGCCACGGTAAACCATGAATAACTGAAACTGCAGATAAAGAATCAGTGGATACGGAGTTCTACTGTACAAACAAATAAAAATGTGAAATTTTTTAGATATGATTACGGTTTCTGCACCTAATGACTTCATGGTCATATTCTTTCTATTTCCTAATTTCTTAGTTTCATAACTTTACCTCTGGGTTACCGTAGTGTATCTGGATTATGAGAGCAACAGTAATAGCAGCAGTAAGGATGAAAAAACAGGTGCCAATAATCATAAAGCCATCTCCATCAACATGGCAACACCGGCGCTTCTTTATAGGATAGAGAGCATACGAGCGAAGGACTGTATCTTCCGTCAGATAGTCGCCACCTAAAATAAAACAAATTCATAATTTAATTCATGCTTGGGCATCCAAACTGAGCTTTATGAATGAGAGGGGTTGGATTTGAGTGGGACGTGCACATGAGTAAATAGAATTATCAAAGCTTATTTCTTTGGTAGCTCTGTTAGTGGGATGGATTGTGAAGGCCCTGCCTAGTATGGGCCAACAGGCCTGCTGCAGTGTTCCTCCTTTCTTATGTTCTTATGTTTAACAATATACCCCTTACCTTACCACACAGACTTAACTAAGTGCTATAGATGGTCCCAGAGTAAAGCTTGGGAGCTTCATGCCTTACAAGAAGCTGACAGCATCTTCCTCTTCAAACTTGAATTAAATCCTAACGTAAACCAACTTTCTCCGATGTAGCCACAATCACTTACAAACTATGTATACGTAAATGGAAAACCTGTTTACAGTCTATCATTCCCAATCCTAATCATAATTGACCAAATGCTCTATGCACAATATTCCTCATCAATGTCCTATGCAAAACTCTCCTCACCCTGCACACAACTTTCTTGAACTTAAGGTTGCGTTTCATTATATCAATCAATATTGTCATCCTAAGTGAATTTACCAGAATGGATATAGGTGGATGGCTTCTCTCCTGGATCAGAGGTCAGTTGTTCAATAGAAAGTGTGATATTTTAGATGTGTGCCATCAAACGTTGTTTATTTTAATTAATGATTCAATAAACTATGCCCATGCAAAACAAATATTGTAACATTACTCTTACTAATGAAATGATCCACAATGGATATGCTACCACAATAAAATACCCTCAACCAAGTACAGTACAGTGGAACCCCGGTTAACGAACACCCTGGAAATCGTGCAATTATGTAAGTATAATATTGTAAGTGCTTGTGGAAGTGTATTTTTGGGGGTCTGAAATAGACTAACCTAAATGACATTTTTTCTTAAGGAAGTAAATTCGTTCGGTAATGGCACTTGAGCAGGCTTCTGCAATGAATTTTTTCATTAACCGGGGTTCCACTGTACTAGACTTCTTTCCAGGACCAACAAGAGCACAAACGATGCTATTACACACATGTTAGAGTTAATATACACAGCACTTTAGAAGAAAGAAGTCCCACTGGGAATCTTCATAGACCTACGCAAAGCTTTTGATACAGTCGATCATGATTTACTGCTCACAAAATTAGCACACTATGGTATAAGGGGGCACCCACTCAACTACCTAAAGTCATAACTTAGCAACAGAAGCCAATACGTGTACACAAATGGAGCGAACTCTTCCACACAACAATTTGCAGTCGGAGTCCCTCAAGGAAGTGTTCTGGGGCCACTCCTATTCCTCATTTATATAAACAACCTACCGAATGCATCACAACTACTCAAACCCATATTATTTGCAGATGACACAACATATGTCTTCTCTCACCCAAATCCAGTCATACTGGCCAACACTGTTAATGCCGAATTACAGAAAATATCAACATGGATGACGACAAACAAGCTTACTCTCAATACTGACAAGACCTACTTCATTCAGTTTGGAAACAAAGCCACAAATGTTCCACTTAACATAACGCTCAATGGTTCACCCATCACAAGACTCACAGAGGGAAAATTCCTAGGAATCCACCTTGACAATAGTCTTAAATTCCAAACACACATACAACAAATTTCCAAGAAAATCTCAAAGACAGTAGGCATATTATCAAAGATACACTATTATGTGCCACAATCAGCTCTCCTTGCACTATATCATTCACTTATCTACCCTTATCTCACCTATGGAATCTGTGCATGGGGCTCAACAACATTAAATCACCTTAGACCACTCATAACCCAGCAAAAGGCTGCAGTCAGGATGATGATAAATTCCCGCTCTAGACAGCATACTCCACCAATATTCAAAACTCTAAAACTACTCACCGTAGAAAACATTCATACCTATTCGTGTGCCTACTACATACACAAAACTCTACATGCTAATATCAACCCTCCGCTCAAAATTCTCCTCCACAACTTTAATAGGTCCCACGGCCACAACATAAGACACAGATCACTTTTTGACATACCCAGAGTCCATACTAACCAATGTAAAAATTCTATGCACATAAAGGGCCCCAGAATCTGGAATTCATTACCAGTAAATATTAAGTTAACCTTGTCTGAAAATCAATTTAAGACTTCTCAAAAATCACCTACTCATCCTAAACTAAATACTCATACTGTAAACTACTTTCAAAAATGCTAAATGCTATTTTCCTTAAGATAATCTCAATTTTATATCATCATCCGCCTAAACACTTGTTACAATTTAATATCATCATAATGCCATTTCAAGAGTACAATATCATCATATGTATTGTAATTTGAAATAAACTATATAACTAGAATAAACTCTATCAATTTCTCTAGTATTATGTACATAGTATATAAGTCATTAGATTAAGCTGCCCCTAATGCCATGGCATGCCAGTGGCTCTCCTTGCATTTCAGTTTTATGATTGCAACTACCAATATACATGTATACAGTGGTCCCTCGGTTTTCGTGCATCTCCAAACTCGAACATTTATGTAAGTGTATTTTCGTAAGTGCTGTTGCAAGTGTATTTTCGTAAGTGCTGTTGCAAGTGTATTTTTGGGGGTCTGAAATAGACTAACCTACGTGACATTACAGTGGTGTATTTCTTAAGGAAGTAAATTCGTTCGGTAATGGCACTTGAGCAGCATTCTGGAACGAATTTTCGGCGAAAACCGAGGGACCACTGTACTTGCAAAGAAATAAAAAAATTATTTTATTTTATTTATTTTACCTGAAACACCTATTCTATACAGTGGACCCTCGGTTAACGAATACCCCGGAAATCGTGCAATTATGTAAGTATAATTTTGTAAGTTCTTGTGGAAGTGTATTTTTGGGGGTCTGAAATAGACTAACCTACGTGAAATTTTTCCTTAAGGGAGTAAATTCGTTCGGTAATGGCACTTGAGCAGACTTCAGGAGTGAAGTTTTTACGAAACTCGGGGGTCCACTGTATAGGTTTAATCATCCCAAATGAAAATATTCTACTTCTGTATACTATTGTATATGAACACACACAGAGATGTGGAAAAGCTATCCATAAGATGCAACAACACGATGTAATTTTAAGCACCATCTATGTTTGTTTTTAATAATTAGACTTTGTTGTCTGTACCAAGAGTGGTTCCGAATATTTAGGGGTGTGGCAGAGTTTCACCAAAGATACTTGACCAATGTCAAAATTGTAAACCATCAAATCCTTGACTGACTATTTAACATCCCTCACTCTAGCATTTGACAAAATGTTCGGAGGGCTCAACAAAATGCAGAATAAAGCAATGGGAATAATTTTTTTAAACAATGTGAAACAATACAAAGTACAGTGGTACCTCGGTTAACGATGGTCCCCAAACTCGTCCTTTTATGTAAGTTTATTTTTTTAAATGCTTTTGTAAGTGTATTTTTGGGGGTCTAAAAGGACTAGTCTATTTTACATTATTCCTTATGGGGATAAATTTGTTTGGTAATGGCACTTGAACAGCATTCTGGAACGAAAAAATATTGTTAACCGAGGTACCACTGTATATATCTTATGTAAAGAACTTAATTAATATTGAAGAACAAGATTTTATTTGGGTTGGTAAACCCTTAAGGTTAATAACTTAGAATAACTCTAGAAAAGCAAGCAGTGTCTTATTTCCATTGGAATCCTTCTCTTAGGTCCTCCCCAGGATGTGACCCAATATAATCAACCAAATCCTAGGTATCTATAAATGAATTATGAGAAATAATATTTCTATAAAATTATATTTATAATTTTTTAATGTTAAAAATATTCTTTAACAATTAACACTGTAAATGCTGAATTACAGAAAATATCTACCTGGATGAAAACTAATAAGCTTACTCTCAATACTGACAAAACCTATTTCATTCAGTTTGGAAACAGAGCTTCAAATGTTCCACTTAATATAACGCTAAATGGATCACCCATCACAAGACTCACAGAAGGAAAATTCCTAGGAATCCACCTAGACAGCAGCCTCAAATTCCAAACACACATACAACAAATTTCCAAAAAAATTTCAAAGACAGTAGGCATACTATCAAAGATACGTTATTATGTGCCCCAATCAGCTCTCCTTGCTCTATCATTCACTCATCTACCCTTATCTCACCTATGGAATTTGTGCATGGGGATCAACAACACTAAATCACCTTAGACCACTCATAACCCAGCAAAAGGCAGCAGTCAGAATGATAAATTCCCACTCTAGACAGCATACTCCGCCAATATTCGAAAGTCTAAAACTACTCACTGTAAAGAACATTCACACTTATTCTTGTGCCTACTACATACATAGAACTCTACACTCAAATATAAACCCTCCACTCAAAATTCTCCTCACCAACTTTAACAGGACCCATGACCATAACACAAGACACAGATCACTTTTATATACCCAGAGTCCATATCACCCTGTGTAAAAACTCTATGCACATAAAGGGCCCCAAAATTTGGAATTCATTACCAGAAAATATTAAAGCAACCTTGCCTGAACATCAATTTAAGACTTCTCAAAAACAACCTACTCACCCTAAACTAAATATATTCATACTGTAAACTACTTTCAACAATGCTCAGTGTTATTTACCCATAATAAAAGTGCTATACACAGTGGACCCCCGAGTAACGAGCATAATTCATTCCAGAAGCTTGCTCAAGTGCCATTACCGAACGAATTTTCTCCCTTAAGGAATAATGTCAAGTAGTTTAGTCCATTTCAGACCCCCAAAAATACACTTACAAAAGCACTTAGAATATTATACAGTGGGCCCCCGGTGTTCGTCCTGCTCCAAACTCACCCTTTTATGTGTAAGTGTATTTTTTTAAATGCTTTTGTAAGTGTATTTTTGGGGGTCTAAAAGGACTAAGTCTACTTTACATTATTCCTTATGGGAATAAATTCGTTTGGTAATGGCACTTGAACAGTATTCTGGAACGAAAAAATCACAAAAACCGGGGGTCCACTGTACTTACATACAAACAAACAAACAAACAAACAAACAAACAAACAAATTTTATTTCATTGCAGGTTACATGGGTATCGGAAGTTACAATGTAAATTGAGTGCAAGGAGAGCCACTGACATGCCATGGCATTAGGGGCAGCTTATTCTAGTCCTTAAAAACTATGTACTTAATATTAGAGAAATTTATTGAGTTTATTCTAGTTAAAAATTATTTTCAAAATTACAATATGATGAAATTTTACTGTTTAAATTATTATATAATGATATTAGATCTTAGATTGTTACAGGTGTTAAGATTCTTGAATGATAATATGGAATTGAGATTATCTTAA
>WNWK01053091.1:0-11980 GCA_009830355.1 Cherax destructor
CAGGAAAACCCAGGAAACGAGCCCAAAGGGGACCCGGTTTAAAAAGGACGGGGCAAGCCGACCTAAACAGGGCCAAAAAGGAGGCTAAACCCAGGCAAACCAGACGGCAAAAACCCCCCGGGAAACAGGCGGAAACGAGCTGACGGTTTAAAAGACCGGAAACGCCTGACGGTTAAAACAGACAAAAGGGACGGCCCGACGGTTTAAAAGACAGGAACTGCCTGGCAAAACCCATTTTAACCCCAAAGGCCCCAGGAAACCCCCGACCCCAATAAACCGGGGCCAAAAAGTGACGGCAAACAGGGGCAAAAAGGGAAAACCCAGGAACAAACCCAAAAAAAAACAATTTTTAAAAAGGAAAAAACCCCAAAAAATGGATTTAAAACCAAAGTTTTTTAAACAAAAACCAAAAAGGAGGAAAAAACCACAAAAAGGTTTTTTAAACAAAACCAGAACAAACCCATCCAGCCCAAACAGGACCCAGGAGACAGAGCCCCGCCCCCGTAAACAGGACCCAGGAGCAGACCCAGCACCTAGTTAAAAAGGAACCAGGAGAAAAGCCCACACCCAGTAAAAACCCCGGAGACAGGGCCCCGCACCTAGTAAAACCCCGGAGACAGGCCCAGCTCCCAGTAAACAGGACCCGGGGACAGAGCCCAGACCAGTAAAGACCCAGGAGACAGAGCCTGCACCTAGTAAACAGGAGACAGAGCCCAGCACCTAGTAAACAGGACCCAGGAGACAGAGCCCAGCACCTAGTAAACAGGACCAGGAGACAGAGCCCAGCACCCAGTAAACAGGACCCAGGAGACAGCTTAGCACCCAGTAAACAGGACCCAGGAGACAGAGCCCTGCACCTAGTAAACAGGAGACAGAGCCCAGCACCAGTAAACAGGACACAGGAGACAGAGCCCAGCACCTAGTAAACAGGGACCCAGGAGACAGAGCCCAGCACCCAGTAAACAAGACCCAGGAGAGACAGCCTAGCACCCAGTAAACAAGACCCAGGAGACAGAGCCCAGCACCCAGTATAACAGGACCCAGGAGACAGAGCCAGCACCCAGTAAGCAAGGCCCAGGAAACAGAGCCCAGCACCTAGTAAACAGGACCCAGGAGACAGAGACAAGCAACCAGTAAACAGACCCAGGAGACAGAGCCCAGCAACAGTAACAGGACCCAGGAGATGGAATCTAGCACCCAGCAAACAGGAGCCAGGAGACAGAGCCCATCACCCAGTAAACAGGACCCAGGAGACAGAGCCCAGCCCCAGTAACAGGACCCAGGAGACAGAGCCCAGCACCTAGTAAACAGGACCCAGGAGTCAGAGCCCAGCACCTAGTAAACAGGACCCAGGAGACAGAGCCCAGCACCTAGTAAACAGGAGACAGCGCCCAGCACCTAGTAAACAGGACCCAGGAGACAGAGCCCAGCACCTAGTAAATAGGACCCAGGAGACAGAGCCCTGCACCTAGTAAACAGGAGACAGAGCCCAGCACCTAGTAAACAGGACCCAGGAGACAGAGCCCAGCACCCAGTAAACAGGACCCAGGAGACAGCTTAGCACCCAGTAAACAGGACCCAGGAGACACAGCTTAGCACCCAGTAAACAGGACACAGGAGACAGAGCCCAGCACCTAGTAAACAGGACCCAGGAGACAGAGCCCAGCACCCAGTAAACAGGACCCAGGAGACAGAGCCCAGCACCCAGTAAGCAAGGCCCAGGAAACAGAGCCCAGCACCTAGTAAACAGGACCCAGGAGACAGAGCCCAGCACCCAGTACACAGGACCCAGGAGACAGAGCCCAGCATCCAGTAAACAGGTCCCAGGAGACAGAGCCCAGCATCCAGTAAACAGGAACCAGGAGACAGAGCCCAGCATCCAGTAAACAGACCCAGGAGACAGAGCCCAGCATCCAGTAAACAGGACCCAGGAGACAGAGCCCAGCATCCAGTAAACAGGACCCAGGAGACAGAGCCCAGCATCCAGTAAACAGGACCCAGGAGACAGAGCCCAGCATCCAGTAAACAGGACCCAGGAGACAGAACCCAGTAAACAGGACCCTGACGACAGAGCCCAGTAAACAGGACCCAGGAGACAGAGCCCAACACCCAGTAAACAAGACCCAGGAGACAGAGCCCAGTAAACAGGACCCAGGGAGGAGCCCAACACCCACCAAGCTAGGTAAATCCACACACATTTCTTCGCATATCTTATAAAACAAATCACTACTTTCACTCCAAAATTGGCAACTGTTGAAGGCTAAGTCCACCGTCAAGATTATATATATATATATATATATATATATATATATATATATATATATATATATATATATATATATATATATATATATATATATATATAATGGTATTCATTTTGAAATGCTATATACAAAACACCCACAGTGGGAGAGTTGAATGATAGTCTAGGTCTTTAGTGTATCTTCAGAGCTTCCAATATTACAGTAATGAGTAGGAAGTCCTGGTAGGTTGGTTGAGTGGAACGACTCTAGCAAGTAAGTTCCTCTGTACCAGTTTACCTGGACTTCCTACTCATTTCTGCAGCATTGCAAGCTGTGGTGATGTGTTGATTGCAACACGGGGGCTCATCTCCGAGGCGCACATCAACCAGATAACTACTGCAGCATATGGGCGCCTGGCAAACCTGAGAATAGCGTTCCGATACCTCAGAAAGGAATCGTTCAAGACACTGTACACCGTGTACGTCAGGCCCATACTGGAGTATGCAGCACCAGTTTGGAACCCACACCTGGTCAAGCACGTCAAGAAATTAGAAAAAGTGCAAAGGTTTGCAACAAGACTATCCCATAGCTAAGGAGAGGTTAAGGGAACTCTATCTGACGACACTGGAGGACAGGAGGGACAGTGGGGACATGATAACGACATATAAAATACTGAGAGGAACTGACAAGGTGGACAGAGATAGAATGTTCCAGAGATGTGACACAACAACAAGGGGACACAGCAACAGTGGGACACAACAACAGTGGGACACAACAACAGTGTGACACAACAGCAGTGGGACACAACAACAGTGGGACACAACAACAGTGGGACACAACAACAGTGGGACACAACAACAGTGGGACACAACAACAGGGGACACAACAACAAGGGACACAGCAACAAGGGTCACAACAACAAGGGTCACAGCAATAAGGGGACACAGCAATAAGGGGACACAGCAAGAAGGGGACACAGCAAGAAGGGGACACAACAACAAGGGGACACAGCAACAAGGGGACACAGCAACAAGGGGTCACAACAACAAGGGGTCACAGCAATAAGGGGACACAGCAATAAGGGGACACAGCAATAAGGGGACACAGCAAGAAGGGGACACAGCAAGAAGGGGACACAACAACAAGGGGACACAGTAACAATGGGACACCACAACAAGGGGACACAACAAGAAAGGGACACCACAACAAGGGGACACAACAACAAGGGGACCCAATAACAAGGGGACACAACAACAAGGGGTAACAGCAATAAGGGGACACAACAACAAGGGGACACAGCAACAAGGGGACAAAACTGGAAGTTGAAGACTCAGATGAATCACAGGGATGTTAGGAAGTATTTCTTCAGTCACAGAGTTGTCAGGAAGTGGAACAATCTGGAGAGTGATGTAGTGGAGGCAGGATTCATACATAGCTTTAAGAAGAGGTATAATAAACCTCATGGAGCAGGGAGAGAGTAGACCAAGTAGCGACAAGTGGAGGCAGGGCCAGGAGCTGTGAATCGACCCCTGCAACCACAAATAGGTGAGTACACACACAAACACATTTTCATAAAATGTCAAAGCAATTGACTATATTTTATTTACAATTGTAACATATTCAGTGGTCTTGACCTGATATTGTAGTGGTGATAGTGGTGTTAGTGGTGATAGTGGTGTTAGTGGTGTTAGTGGTGGTGGTGGTAGTGGTGGTGGTGTTAGTGGTGGTAGTGTTAGTAATGGTGTTAGTGTTAGTGGTGGTAGTCTTAGTGGTGGTAGTGGTGGTGGTGTTAGTGGTGGTAGTGTTAGTGGTGGTGTTAGTGGTGGTAGTGGTGGTGGTGTTAGTGGTGGTAGTGTTAGTAATGGTGTTAGTGTTAGTGGTGGTAGTCTTAGTGGTGGTAGTGGTGGTGGTGTTAGTGGTGGTAGTGTTAATAATGGTGTTAGTGTTAGTAATGGTAGTGTTAGTTGTGGTGGTAGTGGTGGTGGTGTTAGTGGTGGTAGTCTTAGTGGTGGTAGTGGTGGTGGTGTTAGTGGTGGTAGTGTTAGTGGTGGTGTTAGTGGTGGTAGTAGTGGTGGTGTTAGTGGTGGTAGTCTTAGTGGTGGTAGTGGTGGTGGTGTTAGTGGTGGTAGTGTTAGTGGTGGTAGTGGTGGTGGTGTTAGTGATGTTAGTGGTGGTGGTGTTAGTGGTAGTAGTGGTGATAGTGGTGTTAGTGGTGGTAGTGGTGTTAGTGGTGTTAGTAGTGTTAGTGATGATAGTGGTGTTAGTGGTGGTAGTGGTGTTAGTGGTGTTAGTGGTAGTAGTGGTGATAGTGGTGTTAGTGGTGGTAGTGGTGTTAGTGATAGTAGTCTTAGTGGTGGTAGTGTTAGTAATGGTGTTAGTGTTAGTGGTGGTAGTCTTAGTAGTGGTAGTGGTGGTGGTGTTAGTGGTGGTAGTGTTAGTGGTGGTGTTAGTGGTGGTAGTGGTGGTGGTGGTAGTGGTGGTGGTGTTAGTGGTGGTAGTGTTAGTAATGGTGTTAGTGTTAGTGGTGGTAGTCTTAGTGGTGGTAGTGGTGGTGGTGTTAGTGGTGGTAGTGTTAGTGGTGGTGTTAGTGGTGTTAGTGGTGGTGGTGTTAGTGGTGGTAGTCTTAGTGGTGGTGGTGTTAGTGGTGGTAGTGTTAGTGGTGGTGTTAGTGGTGGTAGTGGTGGTGGTGTTAGTGATGTTAGTGGTGGTGGTGTTAGTGGTGGTAGTGGTGATAGTAGTGTTAGTGGTGGTAGTGGTGTTAGTAGTGTTAGTGATGATAGTGGTGTTAGTGGTGGTAGTGGTGTTAGTGGTAGTAGTGGTGATAGTGGTGCTAGTGGTGTTAGTAGTGTTAGTGATGATAGTGGTGTTAGTGGTAGTAGTGGTGGTAGTGGTGGTAGTAGTGGTAGTGGTGGTAGTGGTGGTAGTGGTGTTAGTGGTGGTAGTGGTGTTAGTGGTGGTGTTAGTGGTGGTAGTGGTGGTGGTGTTAGTGGTGGTAGTGTTAGTGGTGGTAGTGTTAGTGGTGGTAGTGTTAGTGGTGGTAGTGTTAGTGGTGGTAGTGTTAGTGGTGGTAGTGTTAGTGGTGGTAGTGTTAGTGGTGGTAGTGTTAATGGTGGTAGTGTTAGTGGTGGTAGTGTTAGTGGTGGTAGTGTTAGTGGTGGTAGTGTTAGTGGTGGTAGTGTTAGTGGTGGTGGTGTTAGTGGTGGTAGTGTTAGTGGTGGTGTTAGTGGTGGTGGTGTTAGTGGTGGTGTTAATGGTGGTGGTGTTAATGGTGGTAGTGTTAGTGGTGGTAGTGTTAGTGGTGGTAGTGTTAGTGGTGGTAGTGTTATTTATTGGTGGTGTTAGTGGTGGTAGTGTTAGTGGTGGTGTTAGTGGTTGTGGTGTTAGTGGTGGTGGTGTTAGTGGTGGTAGTGTTAGTGGTGGTGGTGTTAGTGGTGGTAGTGTTAGTGGTGATGTTAGTGGTGGTATGGGTGTTGTGTGGTGCTAGTGGGTAGTGTTAGTGGTGGTAGTGTTAGTGGTGGTAGTGTTAGTGATGGTAGTGTTAGTGGTGGTAGTGTTATGGTGTAGTGTTAGTATGGTAGTGTTAGTGGTGGTGTTAGTGTAGTTGTAGTGTTAGTGGTAGGGTGGTGTTAGTGGTGGTAGTGTTAGTGGTGGTGTTAGGTGGTGGTGTTAGTGGTGGTGGTGTTGAGTGGTGGTAGTGTTAGTGGTCGCTAGGTAGGTGTGTGTTAGTGGTGGTGTTAGTGGTGGTAGTGTTAGTGGTGGTGTGTTAGTGGTGGTTAGTGTAGGTAGGTGGTGTGTTACGTGTGTAAGTGTTAGTAGTGTTAGGTGGTGTGTATGATGGTAGTGTAGTGGTAGTGTTAGTGTGGTAGTGTTAGTCTGGTAGTGTTAATGGTGGTAGTGTTAAGTGGTCTGTAGTTCATCAGTATGTGTTTAGTGCTTAGGTGGTTGTTCACTCAGTATGTAAATTTTAGTGTTGCGGTAAGGTGCTGTATTCACCTCCAGTATGTAAGCTTCAGTCATCCTTCAGAGTGTCAGGTACTGTACTTCCCCCTCCAGTACTGTAAATTCTCACTCATCCTTCAGAGTACAGGTACTGTTTCCCACCTCCAGTGCTGTAACATTCTCACCATCCTTCAGAGTACAGGTACTGTCTTCCACCTCCAGTACTGTAACATCTCACTCATCCTTCAGGTACAGGCTGTAGCTTCACCTCAGTCTGTAACATTTCACTCTCCTTCAGAGTACAGGCTGTATTCCACTCCAGTACTGTAACATTCTATCATCCTTCAGGTAAGGTACTGCTTCCACCTCCAGTACTGTAACATCCTCACTCATCCTTCAGAGTACAGGTACTGTACTTCCCACCTCCAGTACTGTAACATCTCACTCATCCTTCAGAGTACAGGTACTGTACTTCCACCTCCAGTACTGTAACATTCTCACTCATCCTTCAGAGTACAGGACTGTACTTCCCACCTCCAGTACTGTAACATCTCACTCATCCTTCAGAGTACAGGACTGTACTTCCCACCTCCAGTACTGTAACATCTCACTCATCCTTCAGAGTACAGGCACTGTACTTCCCACCTCCAGTACTGTAACATCCCCACTCATCCTTCAGAGTACAGGCACTGTACTTCCACCTCCAGTACTGTAACATTCTTACTCATCCTTCAGAGTACAGGTACTGTACTTCCCACCTCCAGTACTGTAACATTCTCACTCATCCTTCAGAGTACAGGTACTGTACTTCACACCTCCAGTACTGTAACATTCTACTCATCCTTCAGAGTACAGGACTGTACTTCCACCTCCAGTACTGTAACATTCTCACTCATCCTTCAGAGTACAGGACTGTACTTCCACCTCCAGTACTGTAACATTCTACTCATCCTTCAGAGTACAGGTACTGTACTTCCCACCTCCAGACTGTAACATCTCACTCATCCTTCAGAGTACAGGTACTGTACTTCCCACCTCCAGTACTGTAACATCTCACTCATCCTTCAGAGTACAGGTACTGTACTTCCCACCTCCAGTACTGTAACATCTCACTCATCCTTCAGAGTACAGGTACTGTACTTCCCACCTCCAGTACTTAACATTCTACTCATCCTTCAGAGTACAGGACTGTACTTCCCACCTCCAGTACTGTAACATTCTCACTCTCCTTCAGAGTACAGGTACTGTACTTCCCACCTCCAGTACTGTAACATTCTCACTCATCCTTCAGAGTACAGGCACTGTACTTCCCACCTCCAGTACTGTAACATTCCCTCATCCTTCAGAGTACAGGTACTGCTTCCCACCTCCAGTACTGTAACATTCTTACTCATCCTTCAGAGTCAGGCACTGTACTTCCACCTCCAGTACTGTAACATTCTCACTCATCCTTCAGAGTACAGGTACTGTACTTCCCACCTCCAGTACTGTAACATTCTCACTCATCCTTCAGAGTACAGGACTGTACTTCCCACCTCCAGTACTGTAACATTCTCACTCATCCTTCAGAGTACAGGACTGTACTTCCCACCTCCAGTACTGTAACATTCTCCTCATCCTTCAGAGTACAGGACTGTACTTCCCACTCCAGTACTGTAACATCTCACTCATCCTTCAGAGTACAGGTACTGTACTTCCCACCTCCAGTACTGTAACATTCTCACTCATCCTTCAGAGTACAGGTACTGTACTTCCACCCAGTACTGTAACATCTCACTCATCCTTCAGAGTACAGGTACTGTACTTCCCACCTCCAGTACTGTAACATTCTACTCATCCTTCAGAGTACAGGCACTGTACTTCCCACCCAGTACTGTAACATTCTACTCATCCTTCAGAGTACAGGTACTGTACTTCCCACCTCCAGTACTGTAACATTCTCACTATCCTTCAGAGTACAGGTACTGTACTTCCCACCTCCAGTACTGTAACATCTCACTCATCCTTCAGAGTACAGGACTGTACTTCCCACCTCCAGTACTGTAACATTCTACTCATCCTTCAGGTACAGGACTGTACTTCCCACCTCCAGTACTGTAACATTCTACTCATCCTTCAGAGTACAGGTACTGTCTTCCCACCTCCAGTACTGTAACATTCTCACTCATCCTTCAGAGTACAGGTACTGCTTCCACTCCAGTACTGTAACATTCTCACTCATCCTTCAGAGTACAGGACTGTACTTCCACCTCCAGACTGAACATTCTCACTCATCCTTCAGAGTACAGGACTGTACTTCCACCTCCAGTACTGTAACATTCTCACTCATCCTTCAGAGTACAGGTACTGTACTTCCCACCCCAGTACTGTAACATTCTCACTCATCCTTCAGAGTACAGGACTGTACTTCCCACCAGTCTGTAACATTCTACTATCCTTCAGAGTCAGGTGCTGTATTCCACCCCATCTGAACATTCTTCATCCTTCAGAGTACAGGTATGTACTTCCACCACCAGTACTGTAACATCTCATTCCTTCAGAGTACAGGTACTGTACTTCCACCTCAGTACTGTAACATTCTCACTCATCCTTCAGAGTCAGGTACTGTCTTCCACCTCCAGTACTGTAACATTCTCACTCATCCTTCAGAGTACAGGCACTGTACTTCCACCTCCAGTACTGTAACATTCTCACTCATCCTTCAGAGTACAGGTACTGTACTTCCCACCTCAGTACTGTAACATTCTCACTCATCCTTCAGAGTACAGGTACTGTACTTCCCACCTCCAGTACTGTAACATCTCACTCATCCTTCAGAGTACAGGTACTGTACTTCCCACCTCCAGTACTGTAACATTCTCACTCATCCTTCAGAGTACAGGTACTGTACTTCCCACCTCCAGTACTGTAACATTCTCACTATCCTTCAGAGTACAGGTACTGTACTTCCACCTCCAGTACTGTAACATTCTCACTCATCCTTCAGAGTACAGGTACTGTACTTCCACCTCCAGTACTGTAACATTCTCACTCATCCTTCAGAGTACAGTACTGCTACTTCCCACCTCCAGTACTGTAACATTCTCACTCATCCTTCAGAGTACAGGTACTGTACTTCCCACCTCCAGTACTGTAACATTCTCACTCATCCTTCAGAGTACAGGTACTGTACTTCCCACCTCAGTACTGTAACATTCTCACTCATCCTTCAGAGTACAGGCACTGTACTTCCCACCTCCAGTACTGTAACATTCTCACTCATCCTTCAGAGTACAGGCACTGTACTTCCCACCTCCAGTACTGTAACATCCCCACTCATCCTTCAGAGTACAGGTACTGTACTTCCCACCTCCAGTACTGTAACATTCTCACTCATCCTTCAGAGTACAGGTGGTACTTCCCACCTCCAGTACTGTAACATTCTCACTCATCCTTCAGAGTACAGGCACTGTACTTCCCACCACCAGTACGTAACATTCTCACTCATCCTTCAGAGTACGAGGCACTGTACTTCCCACCTCCAGTACTGTAACATCCTCACTTCCTTCAGAGTACAGGTACTGTATTTCCCCACCACCAGTACTGTAACATTCTCACTCATCCTTCAGAGTACAGGTACTGTACTTCCCACCTCCAGTACTGTAACATCCTCACTCATCCTTCAGAGTACAGGTACTGTACTTCCCACCACCAGTACTGTAACATTCTCACTCATCCTTCAGGTACAGGCACTGTACTTCCCACCTCCAGTACTGTAACATTCTCACTCATCCTTCAGAGTACAGGTACTGTATTTCCACCTCCAGTACTGTAACATTCTTACTCATCCTTCAGAGTACAGGTACTGTACTTCCCACCTCCAGTACTGTAACATTCTCACTCATCCTTCAGAGTACAGGTACTGTACTTCCCACCTCCAGTACTGTAACATTCTCACTCATCCTTCAGAGTACAGGCACTGTACTTCCCACCTCCAGTACTGTAACATCCTCACTCATCCTTCAGAGTACAGGTACTGTACTTCCACCTCCAGTACTGTAACATTCTCACTCATCCTTCAGAGTACAGGTACTGTACTTCCCACCTCCAGTACTGTAACATTCCACTCATCCTTCAGAGTACAGGCACTGTACTTCCCACCTCCAGTACTGTAACATCATCACTCATCCTTCAGAGTACAGGTACTGTACTTCCACCTCCAGTACTGTAACATTCTCACTCATCCTTCAGAGTACGGGTACTGTACTTCCCACCTCCAGTACTGTAACATTCTCACTCATCCTTCAGAGTACAGGTACTGTATTCCCACCTCCAGTACTGTAACATCCTCACTCATCCTTCAGAGTACAGGTACTGTACTTCCATCTCAGTACTGTAACATCCTCACTCATCCTTCAGAGTACAGGTACTGACTTCCCACCTCCAGTACTGTAACATTCTCACTCATCCTTCAGAGTACAGGTACTGTACTTCCCACCTCCAGTACTGTAACATTCTCACTCATCCTTCAGGTAGGTTAGGATATTACAATAATTATGATAATAATTATTTAAGATTATTATATTTATATGTAAGTATAAATTATTATTGGTGTCATGTTTATTCATGGGATTTCCAGCTCCATTTCCTCGAGTCAAGAGCCCGTGGAAGCCCATCTCATGTCATCTCCCACACAAACCTTGCCACGCTTAATATCATTGTTAACGACGAATTAATAAAAATATCAACATGGATGACAGCCAATAAACTCACTCAACACTGATAAGACCTTCTATATTATGTTTGGCAACAGAGCAGGTGATGCACAATTAAACATTAAGATCAACACTACTCTTATTGCTAGACATAACGAGGGCAAAGTTCCTGGGCCTTCACCTTGACAGCAGCCTGAAATTCAGCACCCATATCCAACACATAACAAAGAAAGTGTCAAAACTGTGGGGATCCTCTCTAAGATGCGATTATGTACCACAATCAGCCCTACTCACACTATACTACTCACTCATCTATCTCTACCTCACATATGCCATTTGTGCATGGGGATCAACAGCAATTACCCACCTAAAGCCAATAATAACCCAACAAAAGCCGCAAGAATTATCACGCAATCCAACGCTAGGCAGACCCCCCCCACTCCAAAGACCTAAACCTACCACTGTCCAGAACATCCATACTTACTACTCTGCTATCTACTTATAGAACCATTAATTCCAACTTAACCCTGAGCTAAAACACTTTCTTGACAGTTGACAGGACCCATAGACATAATACCAGAACAAACATCTCTTTGACATTCCCGTGTCCGACTAAATCATACAAAAATTCAATGCGCATAAAAGGCCTAAAATCTGAACTCCCTGCCTGAAAACTCTAGAACTGCAGACACAACCTCCATTTTCAAAACCACCGTTAAAAAACATCTTATCTCACTTACGCACCCAACCGTAGCTAACCACATGAAAAACTACTTTATCTTGACATATCCACAGCAAAATACACTTATTGATATCTGTGATTTCCTTAATTTGACAGGACTAACCAAAATTCAATACAACTATTGCTTCATAATTTTAAGCTAGTCATAAGTTTGCCTAAGACACTCCAATATAGAAATGGTATTATGCCAATACATCACCTTTACCATTAATATATAAACTAATTGTTAAATTCTTTTAAACTAATTGTTTAATTCTTAAATGTTTGAATTCCAGTACCTCAATTTTGTAAACCTAGTTAATCATACAATTACCTAACCTACTATCAGTATAATCATTGTGTCGCTATTGAAAGACCTATCA
>WNWK01053092.1:0-11980 GCA_009830355.1 Cherax destructor
TGTCATTACAGTGTAGTGATTGTAAATATTACAGTATAGTGATGGTAAATATAAGTGTATTGATGGTGAATGTTACAGTGTAATGATGGTGAATATAAGAACATAAGAAAGAAGGAACACTGCAGCAGGCCTACTGGCCCATGCGAGGCATGTCCAAGTCTCCAAGAGGCTTCAGCCAATACCCCGACCCAGCCAGGTCAGGTTACATTCACTTAATTAAGGAAGGAGCACGGCATTTGACCTAGTAGCACAAGCTAGTCTGGACCAACTCACACCCACCCGCACCCACTCATATATTTATCTAGCCGACCACCTGGATTTAACCCTCCCCAGGTAGTCATTCCACTTCCATTTAAGGAATTAGTACGGCATCTGACCTAGTAGCACAAGCTAGTCAGGTCCAACTCACACCCACCCACACATCGTCTTAGCATCTATGACGGTACTCGGGAGTTTGGGACTGACCCTCTCAAGACTACGACTTCAAGGGTGAGGGACTGACCCCCTCAAGACTACGTCGTCAAGGGTGAGGGACTGACCCCCTCAAGACTACGTCTTCAAGGGTGAGGGACTGACCCCCTCAAGACTACGACTTCAAGGGTGAGGGACTGAGTTTGTTCCACTCATCCACAACTCTATTACCAAACCAGCGCTTTCCTATATCCTTCCTGAATCTGAACTTTTCCAACTTGAAACCATTGCTGAGATTGGCTGGATATTACAGTTTAGTGATAATGAATATTACAGTGTAGTGATGGTGAATGTTACAGTGATGTGATGGAGAATATTATAGTGCAGTGATGGTGAAAATTACACTGTGGTGATGGTGAATATTACAGTGTACTGATGGTGAATATTACAGTGTAGTGATGGTAAATATTACACATTTAGTGATGGTGAATATTACAGTGTAGTGGTGGTGAATGTTACAGTGTTGTGATGGAGAATATCACAGTGCAGTGATGGTGAAAATTACAGGGTAGTGATGGTAAATATTACAATGTACCGATGGTGAATATTACAGTGCAGTGATGGTAAATATTACAGTTTAGTGATGGTGAATATTACAGTGTAGTGATGGTAAATATTACAGTTTAGTGATGGTGAATATTGCAGTGTGATGATAGTGAAGATTACAGTGTAGTGATGGTGAATATTACAGAGTAGTGATAGTGTAGATTATAGTGTAGTGACAGTGAAGATTATAATGTTGTGATAGTGACGATTACAGTATAGTGAAGAATACAGTGCAATAAGGGTGAATATTACAGTGTAGTGATAGTAAAGATTAGTTTACCTCGAGTTTATCTGGAGAGAGTTCCAGGGGTCAACGCCCCCGCAGCCAGGTCTGTGACCAGGCCTCATGGTTGATCAGGGCCTCATCAACCAGGCTGTTACTGCTGGCCTCATGCAGTCCAACGTACGAACCACAGCCCAGCTGGTCAGGTACCAACTTTAGGTGCCTGTCCAGTGCCTGCTTGAAGACAGCCAGGGGTCTATTGGTAATCCCCCTTATGTATGATGGGAGGCAGTTGAACAGTCTTGGGCCCCTGCCACTTATTGTGTTCTCTCTCAACGTGCTAGTGGAACCCCTGCTTTTCATTGGGGGATGTTGCATCAACTGCTGAGTCCTTTGCTTTCGTAGGGAGTGACTCTCGTGTACAACTTTGGTTCTAATCCCTCTAGGATTTTCCAAGTGTATATAATAATGTATCTCTCCCGCCTGCATTCTAATGAGTACAGGTTTAGGAAGTTCAAGTGATCCCAGTAATTGAGGTGGTTTATCGCAGTTATGAGTGCGGTGAAGGTTCTCTACACATTTTCTAGGTCAGCAATTTCACCTGCCTTGAAAGGTGCAGTTAGTGTGCAGCAATATTCCAGCCTAGATAGAACAAGCGACCTGAAAAGTGTCATCATGGGATTGGCATCCCTGGTTTTGAAGGTTCTCATTATCCATCCTGTCATTTTTCTAGCAGATGCGATTGCTACAGTGTTATTGTCTTTGAAGGTGAGATCCTCTGACATGATCACTCCCAGGTCTTTGAAATTAGTTGTTCGCTCTATTGTGTGGTTGGAATTTGTTTTATACTCCGATGAAATTTAAATTTACTCACGTTTTCCATATCGGAGTAATTGAAATTTCTCATCATTGAACTTCATATTGTTTTCTGCGGCCCATTTAAAGATTTGGTTGATGTCTGCTTGGAGTTTCGCAGTGTCTTCAATGGTGGATACTGTCATGCAGATTCGGGTGTCATCTGCAAAGGAAGACACAGCACTGTGGCTTATATCCCTGTCTATGTCCGATATGAGGATGAGGAACAGGATGGGAGCGAGTACTGTGCCTTGTGGAACAGAGCTTTTCACCGTAGCCGCCTCAGACTTTACTCTGTTGACTACTACTCTTTGTGTTCTACTTGTTAGGAAATTATAGATCCATCTACCAACTTTTCCTGTTATTCCTTTATCACGCATTTTGTGTGCTATTACACCATGGTCACACTTGTCAAAGGCTTTTGCAAAGTCTCTGTATATAACATTTGCATTCTGATTGTCTTTTAGAGCATCCAGGACCTTGTCGTAGTGGTCCAGTAGTTGGGACAGACAGGAGCGACCTGCTCTAAACCCATGCTGCCCTGGGTTGTGTAATTGATGGGTACCTAGATGAGTGGCGATCTTGCTTCTTAGAACCCTTTCAATTTTTTTTATTATATGGGACGTTAGTGCTATTGGTCTGTAGTTCTTTGATATTGCTTTACTGCCCCCTTTGTGGTGTGGGGCTATGTCTGTTGTTTTTAGTGTGTGTGGGATGACCCCAGTGTCCATGCTCCCTCTCTATACAATGCTGAAGGCAAGCGATAGGGGCTGTTTGCAGTTCTTGATGAACACTGAGTTCCATGAGTCTGGACCTGGGCCGGAGTGCATGGGCATATCATTTATCGCATTTTCGAAGTTATTTGGCGTCAGGATAATGTCAGATAGGTTTGCGTCTACCAAGTTCTGTGGCACTCTCATAAAAAAAATCATTTAGGTCTTCGACTCTCAGTCTGGTTAGCTGCTCGCTAAAAACTGAGTCATACTGGGACTTTAATAGCTCACTCATTTCCTTGCTGTCATTTGTGTAGGACTCATCGCGTTTAAGTAGGGGCCCAATACTGGATGTTGTTCTCTACTTTGATTTGGCATAAGAAAAGAAATACTTTGGGTTTCATTCAGTTTCAGTTATGGCTTTTAGTTCTTCCCGATTTTCTTGATTCCTGTAAGATTCCTTTAGTTTTAGTTTGATGTTTGCTATTACTCTGACCAGTGTCTCCCTACGTATTTCAGATATATTGGCTTCTTGTAGCCGCTCTGTTATTATTTGCCTTCGCCTGTATAGAGTGCGCCTTTCTCTTTCTAGTTTACATCTTCTCCTCCTTTTCCTTAAGGGAATTTGCCTTTAGCAAATCACAAGTGCAACAGAGTTAATTTGTTCTAGATATAGGTTAGGATCCATGATGCTTAGGCTATTTTCCCAGTTTATATCCTTTAAGACTTGGTTTACTTGGTCCCACCTTATGTTTTTGTTACTGAAGTTGAATTTGGTGAAGGCTCCCTCGCGACTGATCACGTCGGTCTGGGGACCACGCATACATGTCTGGACCTCTATTATGTTGTGATCTGAGTATATTGTTTTTGATATGATGACATTTCGTATCAGATCATCATTGTTAGTGAAGATGAGGTCCAGCGTATTCTCTAATCTTGTTGGCTCTATTATTTGCTGGTTTAAGGTGAATTTGGTGCAGAGATTTAAAAGCTCATGTATCTGCGAGTTTTCATCTGAGCTGCCTCCTGGTGTTATCTCTGCTACCACATTATTTGCAATATTCCTCCATTTTAGGTGCCTTAGTTTGAAATCCCACAATAGCAAGATGTTGGGGGCAGGAGCTGAAAGGTTTTCCAGACATTGGTCAATTTTCAGAAGCTGTTCCTGGAATTGTTGGGACGTTGCATCCGGAGGCTTGTATACAACCACGGTGACCAGGTTTTGATTCTTGATCTTTATTGCTAAAACTTCAACTACATCATTTGAGACATTTAGTAGTTCTGAGCATATAAGTGACTCTGTGATATACAATACACCATCCCCCTCTTGCCTGTTCACTCTGTCACATCTGTATAGGTTGTACCCCGGGATCCATATTTCATTGTCCAAGTGATCATTTATGTGGGTCTCTGTGAAAACCGCAAACATTGCATTTGACTCTGTAAGCAGTCCACGGATGTAAGGTATTTTGTTGTTCGTCGCTGGCTTTAGACCCTGTATATTTGCAAAGATGATTGTCGTCGGATTGGTGGTATGGGGGTCTTTTTTCCTGTCACTAATATCTGTTGTTCTGGAGTGGAGGACATTGACTGTGGTTCCACTCCAGAAATAATTGCAGTTGGATTACGATTTCTGTCATTTCCTGCCAGTGTTTTTCTTTCCTGGCGCTAAAAAACCTCTCTCTCTGGAGTGGCTTTGGCTACCCAGGTTTTCCCATAGTCTGGTGTTCTGTGTCGTCTTGTACTCTTTAGGTGGTGTGCCTGACAATATAAGTTATAGCACTGTCTTTCCTGAACTGATGAGTGGCACATTTCAGGGTGGAAAAGCTTACAGGAAGGGAGGTTTATTTTCATTTGTCATATGGGCACGGCATTTTCTGGGGTGGTCAAAGTTGCATGTCTTATCTGTTTTCCCAGATATTCCATGCCTGCATATAGTGAAAATTACAGTGGCAGTGTAATAGTGACTTGTTACTTGTAGTACTGTGAGATACAGCAGTACTGAGATACAGCAGTACTGAGGTACAGCAGTACTGAGGTATAGCAGTACTGAGGTATAGCAGTACTGAGGTACAGCAGTACTGAGGTACAGCAGTACTGAGGTACAGCAGTACTGAGATACAGCAGTACTGAGGTACAGCAGTACTGAGGTATAGCAGTACTGAGGTATAGCAGTACTGAGGTACAGCAGTACTGAGGTACAGCAATACTGAGATACAGCAGTACTGAGATACAGCAGTACTGAGGTATAGCAGTACTGAGGTATAGCAGTACTGAGGTACAGCAGTACTGAGGTACAGCAGTACTGAGATACAGCAGTACTGAGGTACAGCAGTACTGAGGTACAGCAGTACTGATATACAGCAGTACTGAGGTACAGCAGTACTGAGGTATAGCAGTACTGAGGTATAGCAGTACTGAGATACAGCAGTACTGAGGTACAGCAGTACTGAGGTATAGCAGTACTGAGGTATAGCAGTACTGAGATACAGCAGTACTGAGGTACAGCAATACTGAGATACCAACAATTGCTATTTTTGCATCGTACCTCCAGTAGAAAAGGGCTTGTCAAAGAAAAAAAAGGGTTCATTGAGAGGCAGTTAGTGAGGTACATGGTTAAAGGTTTCACTAATATATTTCAACCATGGAAAAATGATACCAGGGCAAATGGGGCACAAGAATGCTTGCAGACTATTGCTGGACATTGACAAGAGATGATTCTTCAACCCACTATAAGCGTCAAGCAAAAAGGCAGAGAGTAGGTACGGATTAGTTTAAAACATACTGACACATATTGTACGTTACAATAAAATAATCAAATATCGCATGTCT
Organism: Cherax destructor; assembly: GCA_009830355.1. Classification (NCBI taxonomy): domain Eukaryota; kingdom Metazoa; phylum Arthropoda; class Malacostraca; order Decapoda; family Parastacidae; genus Cherax; species Cherax destructor. The sequence goes on from WNWK01053092.1 coordinate 5,641, forward strand.
CGTATCTTTAAATATATAGTCAATCAGCATTTTTCAAGGTGATATTTGGATTCAGGACATGAAAATACATAATAATTAACTAATCTCATTTAACAAGCATACAAGTATTCCAAAATTGTTGACCAGTGAATTATCAAAGTTACTAAAGGAAAGATAAGAGATGGTAGATAGCATATTATGGAGTTTTATAAAGATATTCACTTGAATGGTAATCTCTTGATGCCTGAGAAGGGCTTCCGTTTCAAGAAACTGGAGCTGCCCTCCCTTTCCCCGGGTCGGTCCTGAATAGTTTACCCAAGAGCTGTATGATACCTAGGGACTCAGCATTTACTCATTAATGTATTACCAATTAAATATGTAGCAATCAAGAGCCTCTCAAAGCATGAGTGGTCAACACCAGTGTCTGCGGAGGTCTGCCAGATGGGCTGCAGTGACGTCACCTTGGCTGAAGTAGCCGGCTTCCATGGGATTGGTGGCCCCAGAACTCTGAGTACTGAGGGCATGACAAATGATTGTGTGACGAATGGTGAATTAAAAACACACTCAGCTCACACCACACTTCCTCTATCCTTCCCTCTCTCTCTCTCTCTCTCTCTCTCTCTCTCTCTCTCTCTCTCTCTTCTCTCTCTCTCTCTCTCTCTTATGCAGGTATTTAAATGTTAGATTTAGGGTAAATATCAGGTAAACATCAGGTAAACATCAGGTCAACATCAGGTAAACATCAGGTCAACATCAGGTAAATATCAGGTAAACATCAGGTAAACATCAGGTAAACATCAGGTTAACATCAGGTAAATATCAGGTAAACATCAGGTAAACATCAGTTTTAGGTCAAACTGGAGACCCGTAATTGAATGAGAAAATAAAATTTATGAAAAAATAATAACTAATAACCAGAAATTAACAAGGATTTTTTAACAAAAGATGACGACCTTCTAGCACGAGGAACGACACTAACCTAAGAGGAATCATAAGCAACGACATAAAGCAAATAATGTTTGAAGGCAAACGGCAAAACTATTGGAATTCTTAGTGTCAAAGCAAGAAATCTCTACAACAAAATATCAGATTTTATATTAGACTGCATCTTTATTAAGACATATTGTCTTGGTCTCCAATTTGTAAAAAATACGAGGATTTACTGGATATGGTAGAAAGAAGAGCAACTATGCTTGTACAGTTATAAAGAAACAAATCCAGCCAAGAAAGATCAAAAGCATTCAGCCTCTTCTAGTTTAGTAAACGGAGATTGCGAAAAGACTTCAGTGTTTCCTTTCAGATATTGATTGACTTTGACACGCTAAAAAAAAAAGGACTGTTGTAATTTCAATATAAGGCCATTCCTCCAAACTGATATTGTTCCATAAAGCAAACAATATAATGATTAAATATCGCATTATTTATGGTGAAATATAATTGGGGTGAAACTCCAAGGCAAAAAGATGCAACAAAAATGTATGTAAATTCTTTGCCTAAAGAATTTAGCATCAAGTTTAACAAGCATTTTATAATTCTGTCTTCTATCTTTGCCTTTTGTGCTTAGACAATATACTATAGTTTATAAGCTAGATAGAAAAAGTTAGCTCATGTTAGCAGATGTCATCACTGTCGTCTCCCAAGTTCTCTATTTGCTTTCCCCATGTACTTCCCTGTACTCTCTCTCTCTCTCTCTCTCTCTCTCTCTCTCTCTCTCTCTCTCTCTCTCTCTCTCTCTCTCTCCCTCTCTCTGAAATAGAAAAACTCTAAGCTTGGAAGTCTTCAGGAATATGCTGAGAGCCTCACTATTGTTTAATGTTTTGAGGTTTCCTAAATGCTACATCAATAACAATGCAACTTCTATTTATGTAAACAAGAAGAAGAATAAAAATGTAAAATTATCTGGAACTTTTGCAATTAAATCTTTAGGCCACATTCCTCTCTTGTAAAACTCTCTTAATTTTAAAAGATCTTCAGTGGATCTTTCTGACAATATAATCTTTGACTCTTCTCTCTCCTCTCTCTCTCTCTCTCTCCTCTCTCTCTCCCTCCCTCTCTTTTCTCTCTCTCTGTTTAAACAAGGTTAGGTTCCTAACTTTATTTACATGCTAAGAGCTGTTACCCACATCACCTCATTTGAAAGAATTTTTATTGTTATGAGAAATACATACTGAAGCCCTGTCAGTTTGGGCTTAGACCGAAAAAATCACTAATTTTGCAATTATACAGATACTCAAATTACTTTACACGGCACTTTAAAAAAATTAATATACTCTGGGGCTCTTCACAGACCTACGGAAAACATTTGATACAGTAGACCACAATATCTTGTACCTAAAACTAGAGCATTGCGGTGTCAGAGGACACTCTGTCAATTACCTAAAAATCTTATCTTAATGGTAGACACCAGTATATATACACAAATGGCGTGACCTCCCATACTCAGCGTGTAGTTGTTGGAGTGCCACAGGGAAGTGTCCTAGGTCCTCTACTCTTTCTTATTTACATCAATGTCCTCCTTAAACCAGTTCTATTCGCAGATGACACCCACTTACCTCTTCTCCCACCCAAACCCGGCTATACTGTAAACAGCGAGCTACAGTGCTAGAAACGGCATTATGCCGGGTGAGCGCCCCGGCATAATGCCGGGACGAAAATCAAAGGCCTACCATACAGGGGGGTCTTTATTCGTCAGTGCATTATGCCTGGTATCAGCCGTTAGCATGACGTCACGGCCTATCTACACACTCCACAGTGACTCCTCAGTGCTCACGTGGCTTCCATGGTGAAAGGAAGTGTTGCACTTTTGTCTCTCATCCGCCCTATCTTTTGTCCGGTGTTCTCTTTGGTTTTCTGGCTATACATGTTTGATTATGGGTAAAAGGAAGTTTTAACACCTGAAACTATAGCTCAAATCATAGGGCTTCACGAAGCTGGGCATCAGACGAAAGAAATAGTGGAGAATGTTGGTGTGTGTGAGCATTCAGTGAGGAACTGGGTACAGCATTTCAAGGCTGGTGGCGGTGTTGAGTTACCTTCTGCCAAACATTGGCCTGGCCCCTCGAAGAAGACCTCTGTTCGTACCTTAACTGTGCTAAATAAGCAGTTAGAGAGAACACCTAAGATAACTGATAGAGAATTGAAAGAAAAGAACCCACATCTTCTCTCAGATTTGTCTGTAAGAACTGTTAACAGACGTGTGTCAGAACTGTGCTACATTAGTCACCGCCAGTTTAAGAAACCACAGAAGAAACGTAGACTGGATTATGCAAAGAAATATCTTCACTGGACTCCTCAACAGTGGTCTGAAGTATTTTGGAGTTATGAAGCAACTTTCACCGTCACCTGTAACCGTGGGGAACATGTGTACATGCCCAGAGGAAGTGACCCACTACACCCACGCTACACCTGTGGGACCACCAAACATCCAGACTCACTCATGGTTTGGGGGTGTTTCAGTGCTCAGTGTTGTTGAACTCATTGTGCTTCCTAAAAACCAGTATATGAACCAGAATAATTACCTGGAGTTATTGTGTGACAATTTACCTGAGGCGTTTGACAAGTGTGGGCTACGGTGTTTATGCAGGACGGTGCACTGTGTCATACCGCCAAATCTATAGTTCAGTGGCTTAAAGACTGTGAAGTGAGGTTCTTTAATGACTGGCCAGGCAATTCCCCAAACCTAAACCCTATTGAGAACCTCTGGTCAATAGTGAAACGAAGTTTACTAGGCAAGGATATCAGTTCCATCCCGCTGCTGGGCTGCTCTACATGAGGCATGGAAGAATATGCCTCCCCAAACCCTGTAGAATTTGTGTGAGAGTCTTCCTACACGGCTGAGGGACGTGATTAAGCGTAAACGACGCAGTACCAAGTATTAAAACCTCAGTAAGTGTGCAAATATATATATTATAATCTTTCATGGTATGTGCTTGTGTTTTGGTACGTGTGGGGGGGAGGGGCGGCATAATGCCGTGACTAGCACTGCGCATAAAATATCAAACTGGATGACTACCAACAAACTTACACTCAATATAGACAAAACCTACTTCATTCTTTTTCAAAACTAAGCATTAAATATCCAGCTAAACATATCGATAAATGGTTGACCCATTACAAGACACAGTGAGGGCAAGTTTCTAGGTCTCCATCTAACTGTAATCATAAATTTCAGACCCACATCCAGCATATAACTAAGAAAGAATCCAAAACAGTTGGTGTTCTTTCCAAGATACGATACTATGTACCCCAAAGGGCGCTCCTCACTTTCGGGGAACTACAACGGCCAAGCACCTTAAACCTTTACTAACCCAGCAAAAAGCGGCAGAGCGGATGATCACAAACTCCTACGCCAGACAACACACCTCAAAACTCTTCCAAAGCTTGAATTTACTTAATATTCAAAATATTCACACTTATTATTGTGCCTACTATATATACAGAACATTAAACTCCAATATCAATCCTCCACTCAAACTTCTCCTACACAGCTTCAACAGAACACACGGCCATAACACGAGGCACAAAACACTTTTTGACATCCCTCGTGTCCGTCTCACACTATGTAAAAATACAATGCATATAAAGGGCCAGAAGATGTGGAACTCTCTGCCAGAAACAGCAAGAGGTACCCTGCCCACAAATCAATTTATGACTATACTCAGAAATCACCTTATCTCTCAATAACAACCATACCCACACTATGCTAAATTCTATCCAAATTTAAAGCAACTCTCAAAAATATTTTATTATCCCATAATTATTAAGCCATTATTACAAACATAAAAATGTATGTTTGTATCATTAATTGAGTAAAATATTGAATATTTAAATTCTTCTCTTCACCTGTCTAAACTTAAGTAGTCTGTAAGTGCCATTTCTGGACCAGCGATTTCATTTGGTCAACTGACTTTATTTCGTTGATGCCATTATGCTGTACGAACATGTTCCAGACTCTAGTCATCCTAGGAATAAATGATCTCAAATAAAATGATGTTCTGGAGAAGGGTACAGTATGTAGTTGCCGTTCACTGCCCGTCTTGTTGTGTAGAAGATCACTTTTCGCTGTCCTGGGAGTGGAGCCAAGTGTGGTTCTTTGACAATATTGGCCTTGTACATAACAGTAAAGCCATCCACGTGCTTCCGGTGTTGAAGGTTCTGCTGAAATGACAGATCTATCCAGGCTGGGTCCAGGCGAGAGATGATCGTCTTGCTCTGTTCTCTATTCTGTCAAGAAGTCGCAGATGAGATAGAGGGCAGGTAATTCAAGTGGAGAAAACTCAAGGTGTGAGGATACTTCTGGCTCGTATAGAAACTTGCAACTTCTATTGTCAAGCAGATGCGAGATGCATCGAAGTTCTGTATGCATGATTTACAAAATAGTTCTTCATAGTTATTTTGGACTCAAATTTCACCCCAAGAATATCATCCTCATCCCCTGGTACCGACACTCTCCCATTCATTCTTACCACTCTTTGAGCATTACCATCATGGTGCCTAGGGACCATCATCATTTGTATTTTCTCAGGAACAAATGTGACTTACCATTGTTTTTCCAAGGCTCATATAACTGTTAGCTGGTGATTGACGTAACTTAGATCATCTGGAATTTCTTCTCTTTGATAAGTAAATGTCAGAGTACAGTATTCTGTATATGCATGGATGCTTAGATGAGTTGAAGGTGGTCATTGAAGTAGACATTCTATAACAATGGCCCAAGCAAACTTCCCTGTGGAACACATGCACCAATATGATGCTTTGCTGAGTCTTTCCCTTTTGCCTAAAAGCAAATCACTGAGGAGGAATAGTGTAGAGCCGGCGATTCCCAGTGATTGTAGTTTTGCCAAGAGTCCCTCGGTCGAAAGCACCAGCAATGTCCAGTGCTACTTCACAGCTGACTTCGGATTTATCCAATGACTAATGTTTAACAGCAGATTAGCAGCAGAGTGACCTTTTCTGACGCCATATTGACGGTGACAGAAGCCATGAGATTGTCCGCTGATTTCCGCGCTGCTCTTTTTGTTCTGTAAACAGGGACTATATTTTCCTCTTTCCACAGAGAAGGCCAGTGCTAATAGATGCAAATTAGAGGTGCTGCTATCTGGTCTGCACATCTACTCAGCAATCTTGGGGTCAACTTATCTAGGCTCACAGCCCTTTCTTGTTCCAGCGATTTAAGAAGATATACTTCATCCTGCCTCACCGTCACCACTGACAACTTTGACACAGTTCTTGCAGCTATCCAAAGAGGTTCCCTAGCTGGATCACGAACTTGCACCTTTGCAAAGTGTTTGGCAAAGAGGTCAGCTTTCTCTTGCCTGCTAGTAGAGATGGTTTTCCCCTCCCGATTTAGAGGAGGAAATAT
>WNWK01053093.1:0-11980 GCA_009830355.1 Cherax destructor
TTGGCAAAATGCCACATATAACAGGGCTCCCTCCCTTCTTCCTAATGATGTCTATTGCTGCCTTATACCTACTAACTAAATCCTCACTTCTACGCTTGATACATCATTGCCTCCAGCACTGAGGCAGATAATAGGATTGATCCCATTACCATGCATGATGTTGTCAAGTCGGCTAACAATGTCTTCCATCCCAGCCCCAGGAAAGCAAACCCTCTGTCTCCTACTCCTATCTTTCAAGCAGAAGGCCCTATCCATATATCTAACTTGGCTATCCCAACAACAACAATGTTTTTACCTTCCTTGGTACAGTTCGTGGGACGTTCCCAGTAGTCGACTCACATTCGTCTGGAAGCACAGAAAAGGAGTTTGAAGTTTCCACAGCAGTCTCTTTCTTCTTCGTCGTTACTACCTCTCCATTCGTCTTCTTGATCTTCAACTTCGTCCCATGCTGTCCGGCCACTGCCCAGGTTCCCTTCTTGACCTGAGGACTCACAACAGGAGGACTACTACGAATCCTCTTGTTTTCCTCCATCAATCGCCGTATCTCAAGCTTCGCTACCCTCAATTCCTCCTTAAGCTGCTGGTAAAGTTGCTCAATAGGGGGCATCTTGATTCAGTCCACAGGGAGTACACTAGACACGTCTTCACTGAGCTAAGAACAGGTCACCACTCAAAGCTAAGAACAGGTCACCACTGAGCTAAGAACAGGTCACCACTGAGCTAAGAACAGGTCACCACTGAGCTAAGAACAGGTCACCACTGAGCTAAGAACAGGTCACCACTGAGCTAAGAACAGGTCACCACTCCAGCTAAGAACAGGTCACCACTGAGCTAAGAACAGGTCACCACTGAGCTAAGAACAGGTCACCACTGAGCTAAGAACAGGTCACCACTGAGCTAAGAACAGGTCACCACTGAGCTAAGAACAGGTCACCACTGAGCTAAGAACAGGTCACCACTGAGCTAAGAACAGGTCACCACTGGAAGATGGCTAATGTAATTCCTATTTTTAAAGCAGGGGACAAGTCGTTACCATCAAATTACCGCCCAATAAGTCTAACTTCAATTGTAGGCAAATTATTAGAGTCGATTATAGCTGATAACATAAGAAGCCATCTCGATAGGCATAATTTGATTAATGATACTCAACATGGATTCACCAGGGGCCGTTCCTGCCTAACTAATTTATTAACTTTTTCAGTAAGGCTTTTGAGGCAGTTGATCATGATAAAGAATTCGATATTGTTTATTTGGATTTTAGTAAGGCTTTGATAGAGTACCACATCAGAGACTGTTAAAGAAAGTGGCTGCTCACGGCATTGGAGGAAAAGTGTTTTCATGGATCGAGTCATGGCTCACCAATAGGAAGCAGAGGGTGTGCATTAATGGGGTTAAATCTGAGTGGGGATCTGTAAAAGTGGCGTTCCACAGGGATCGGTTTTGGGCCCGTTGTTGTTTATAATATATATAAATGACCTTGACGAGGGAATTACTAGTGATATGAGCAAATTCGCTGATGACACGAAGATAGGTAGGATAATCGATTCAGACGTAGATGTCACGGAACTTCAGGAGGATTTAGACAAACTCAATTCCTGGTCAGAAAAATGGCAGATGCAGTTCAATGTAGATAAATGCAAAGTTCTAAAGCTCGGGAATGTTCATAACCCTAGCACCTACCAGCTTAATAATGTTGAACTCAGCCGTACAGAATGCGAAAAGGATCTGGGGGTTATGGTAAGCAGCAACCTCAAACCAAGTCAGCAATGCCTAAGCGTAAGAAATAAAGCAAATAGATTACTGGGATTTATATCAAGAAGTGTAAGCAACAGAAGTCCAGCGGTTATATTACAGCTTTATACATCATTAGTAAGGCCTCACCTAGATTATGCAGCTCAGTTCTGGTCTCCATTTTACAGAATGGATATAAATTCGTTAGAAAACATTCAGCGACGAATGACAAAGTTAATTCATAGCATTAGAAATCTTCCGTATGAAGAAAGATTGAAGACCCTTAAATTACATTCACTTGTAAGACGAAGAATGAGGGGAGACATGATCGAGGTATATAAGTGGAAGATGGGTATTAATAAGGGGATATAAATAAGGTCTTGAGGATATCTCTCCAAGAGAGAACCCGCATAATGGATTCAAATTGAAAATGGATAACAAAGGGATATAAATAAGGTCTTGAGGATACTCTCAAGGAGAACCCAATAATGGATTCAGTAGATAAGTTTAGATTTAGAAAGGATATAGGAAAGTATTGGTTTGGAAATAGGGTAGTTGATGAGTGGAACAGTCTGCCTAGTAGGGTCATTGAAGCTATGACCTTGGGTAGTTTCAAATTTAGGTTGGCAGAAATGACATGTATGCCAGGGATGGGGTTCACTTATCCAGGTCTGGGGTGGGGGCACTGGCAACTGCAGTGGAGGGAGCTGTTAGGGCTTTAAACTAGAAATAGTTAGTGGTATGGGTTTTGGGGGAAACAGAGAAGTCCCATGTAGTAATATTATAAGTTGTAGGAGAACTAGTAATAGGCAGAATAAGGTGGATAGTGGAAAGCTAGTGACACTAGATGACAAGGACAGTAATAGGTATAGTGGAAAAACAGAGATGAGCAGGAAGGGTAAAGAGAAAGGAGGGTCTCTAAATATATATTACACCAATAGTCGTAGTGCTAGGAATAAGATGGACGAGTTGAGATTAGTTGCAAGTACGGGTAATATTGATGTTTTTGCAATAACTGAGACCTGGTTTAATATGAAAAATCGGGACTTGCCTGCCGAATGTCACATTCAGGGTTTTAAATTGTTCCAAGTAGACAGAAGTATCGGGAAAGGGGTGGGGTGGCACTCTATGTCCGTGATCATTTAAATTGTTGCATAAAAACGGGTATAAAGTCTGAATTAACACATACAGAGTCTGTCTGGATAGAATTTTCAGAGGGGTGTGAAAAATTGATTTTAGGCGTGATTTACCTGACCTCCAAACTTAGATAGGAACAAGGGAGACTACTTTGGGAGGAAATTGTTAAGGCCACAAGACACGATAACGTAGTAATTCTAGGGGACTTTAACTTTAGTCAGATTGATTGGAATTTCATGACAGGGAATTTAGAATCTAACGACTTTTAGAAGTAGTTCATGATTGCTTTTTGAAGCAGTTTGTAACAGAACCTACAAGGGGAAATAACCTACTTGACTTGGTTCTGGCAAGCAAGGAAACCCTTGTTAATAATTTAGAAATTACAGAGGAACTCGGCCAAGCGACCACAAGTCAATTACCTTTAGCATTGAATGGATGTATGATAGTAGGGATAATTCAGTAATGGTCCCAGATTTTCGCTTAGCAGATTATAATGGACTTAGAGAACACTTATCAACTGTGGACTGGGGTGAAGAAGAGAGGTATCAATATGACAGTTTTCTTAACACTATACAGGCTGCCCAAAGAACATTTATCCCGTATAAAGAAATTAGATCAAGTAGAAATGACCCAAAATGGATGAATAATAGGCTCAAATATCTTTTAGGCAGAAGAAAGGAATTTATAGGCGCCTAAAAGAGGTGAGGGTCATCTTATAAATCAGTATACTGACATTAAGAGGACGTTAAAAAGGGAATAAGAAAAGCTAAACGGGACTATGAAATTAAAGTTGCTAGGGATTCAAAAACTAACCCAAAAAGTTTTTTCCAGGTTTATAGAACAAAAGTTAGGATAAGATAGGTCCCCTTAAAAATAACTTTGGGCATCTTACTGACAAGGAGAATGATATGTGCTCTATTTTTAATAATTATTTTCTCTCGGTTTTCACACAGGAAGACATTATTAATATCCCAGTAATTAATTTTTACAGAGGCCCAGAAGAAGATAAATTATGTAATATCACAGTCACTAGCGAAATGATTATGAAACAGCTGGACCGACTGAAACAAAATAAATCGCCGGGTCCTGATGAGCTTTTGCAAGGGTTCTTAAGGAATGCAAAATGGAACTCTGTGAACCAATATCTAACATTTTTAATTTATCTCTTCAAACAGGTGTAGTGTCTGATATGTGGAAGATGCTAATGTAATTCCTATTTTTAAAGCAGGGGACAAGTCACTACCGTCAAACTACGCCCAATAAGCCTGACCTCAATTGTAGGCAAATTACTAGAGTCAATTATAGCTGATATTATTAGAAGCCATCTAGATAACCATAATTTGATTAATGATACCCAGCATGGATTCACGAGGGGCCGTTCCTGCCTATCTAATTTATTAACCTTCTCAGTAAAGCTTTTGAGGCTGTTGATCACGATAAAGAATTCGATATTGTATATTTAGACTTTAGTAAGGCTTTTGATAGAGTACCGCACCAGAGACTGTTAAAGAAAGTGGCAGCTCATGGCATTGGGGAAAAGTGCTGTCATGGATCGAGTCATGGCTCACCAATAGGAAGCAGAGATGTGCATAAATGGAGTTAAATCCGAATGGGGACTTGTAACAAGTGGTGTTCCACAGGGATCAGTCTTAGGCCCATTGTTATTTATAATATATATCAATGACCTTGATGAGGGAATTACTAGTGATATGAGCAAATTCGCCGACGACACGAAGATAGGTAGGATAATTGATTCAAACATAGATGTCATAGAACTTCAGGAAGATTTAGACAAACTTAATTCGTGGTCAGAAAAGTGGCAGATGCAGTTCAATGTAGATAAATGCAAGGTTCTGAAGCTCGGGAGTGTCCATAACCCAAGCACTTATAAGTTAAATAACGTAGAACTTAGCCATACAGATTGCGAGAAGGACTTGGGGTGATGGTAAGCAGCAACCTTAAACCAAGACAGCAATGCCTAAGCGTACGTAATAAGGCAAATAGATTACTGGGATTTATATCAAGAAGTGTTAGCAACAGAAGTCCAGAGGTTATATTACAGCTTTATACATCATTAGTAAGGCCTCACCTAGATTACGCAGCTCAGTTCTGGTCTCCATATTACAGAATGGACATAAATTCGTTAGAAAACATTCAGCGTAGAATGACTAAATTAATACATAGCATTAGAAATCTTCCTTACGAAGAAAGATTGAAGACCCTAAAATTACATTCACTTGTAAGACGTAGAATGAGGGAGACATGATCGAGGTATACAAGTGGAAAATGGGTATTAACAAAGGGGATATAAATAAGGTCTTGAGGATATCTCTCCAGAGAGAACCCGCAATAATGGATTCAAGTTAGATAAGTTTAGATTTAGAAAGGATATAGGAAAGTATTGGTTTGGAAATAGGGTAGTTGATGAGTGGAACAGTCTGCCTAGTAGGGTTATTGAAGCTAGGACCTTGGGTAGTTTCAAATTTAGGTTGGATAAATTCATGAGTGAGAGGGGTTGGATTTGAGTGGGACTCAGCATGAGTGGGTAGAATTGTCAAAGCTTATTTCTTGGGTAGCTTTGAAAATTGGGTTGAGCAAATATTCTGTTAGTGGGATGGATTGTGAAGGACCTGCCTAGTATGGGCCAACAGGCCTGCTGCAGTGTTCCTCCTTTCTTATGTTTCTTATGTTTCTTATGAGTGAGAGGGTTGGATTTGAGGGACTCGCGCATGAGTGGGTAGAATTGTCAAAGATTATTTCTTGGGTAGCATTGAAAATTGGGTTGAGCAAATATTCTGTTAGTGGGATGGATTGTGAAGGACCTGCATAGTATGGGCCAACAGGCCTGCTGCAGTGTTCCTCCTTTCTTATGTTCTTATGTTCTTAAAGTATTGGTTTGGAAATAGGGTAGTTGATGAGTGGAACAGCCTGCCTAGTAGGGTTATTGAAGCTAGGACCTGATGGGCCAACAGGCCTGCTGCAGTGTTCCTCCTTTCTTATGTTCTTATAAGAACATAAGAAAGGAGGAACACTGCAGCAGGCCTTTGGCCCATACTAGGCAGGTCCTTCACAATCCATCCCACTAACAGAATATTTGCTCAACCCAATTTTCAAAGCTACCCAAGAAATAAGCTTTGACAATTCTACCCACTCATGCAGCGAGTCCCACTCAAATCCAACCCTCTCACTCATGAATTTATCAACCTAAATTTGAAACTACCCAAGGTCCTAGCTTCAATAACCCTACTAGGCAGACTGTTCCACTCATCAACTACCCTATTTCCAAACCAATACTTTCCTATATCCTTTCTAAATCTAAACTTATCTAACTTGAATCCATTATTGCGGGTTCTCTCTTGGAGAGATATCCTCAAGACCTTATTTATATCCCCTTTGTTAATACCCATTTTCCACTTGATACCTCGATCATGTCTCCCTCATTCTACGTCTTACAAGTGAATGTAATTTTAGGGTCTTCAATCTTTCTTCGTAAGGAAGATTTCTAATGCTATGTATTAATTTAGTCATTCTACGCTGAATGTTTTCTAACGAATTTATGTCCATTCTGTAATATGGAGACCAGAACTGAGCTGCGTAATCTAGGTGAGGCCTTACTAATGATGTATAAAGCTGTAATATAACCTCTGGACTTCTGTTGCTAACACTTCTTGATATAAATCCCAGTAATCTATTTGCCTTATTACGTACGCTTAGGCATTGCTGTCTTGGTTTAAGGTTGCTGCTTACCATCACCCCCAAGTCCTTCTCGCAATCTGTATGGCTAAGTTCTACGTTATTTAACTTATAAGTGCTTGGTTATGGACACTCCCGAGCTTCAGAACCTTGCATTTATCTACATTGAACTGCATCTGCCACTTTTCTGACCACGAATTAAGTTTGTCTAAATCTTCCTGAAGTTCTATGACATCTATGTTTGAATCAATTATCCTACCTATCTTCGTGTCGTCGGCGAATTTGCTCATATCACTAGTAATTCCTCATCAAGGTCATTGATATATATTATAAATAACAATGGGCCTAAGACTGATCCGTGTGGAACACCACTTGTTACAAGTCCCCATTCGGATTTAACCCCATTTATGCACACTCTCTGCTTCCTATTGGTGAGCCATGACTCGATCCATGACAGCACTTTTCCCCAATGCCATGAGCTGCCACTTTCTTTAACAGTCTCTGGTGCGGTACTCTATCAAAAGCCTTACTAAAGTCTAAATAAACAATATCGAATTCTTTATCGTGATCAACAGCCTCAAAAGCTTTACTGAAGAAGGTTAATAAATTAGATAGGCAGGAACGGCCCCTCGTGAATCCATGCTGGGTATCATTAATCAAATTATGGTTATCTAGATGGCTTCTAATAATATCAGCTATAATTGACTCTAGTAATTTGCCTACAATTGAGGTCAGGCTTATTGGGCGGTAGTTTGACGGTAGTGACTTGTTCTTATAAGTTTAGATTTAGAAAGGATATAGGAAAATATTGGTTTGGAAATAGGGTAGTTGATGAGTGGAACAGTCTGCCTAGTAGGGTCATTGAAGCTATGACCTTGGGTAGTTTCAAATTTAGGTTGGATAAATTCATGAGTGAGAGGGGTTGGATTTGAGTGGGACTCGCACTTGAGTTAATAGAATCTTCAAAGCTTATTTCTTGGGTAGAATTGAAAATTAGGTTGGGCAATTATTCTGTTAGTGGGATGTATTGTGAAGGACCTGCCTTGTATGGGCCAACAGGCCTGCTGCAATGTTCCTCCTTTCTTGTGTTCTTGTGTTCTTGTGAATTATCAAAGCTTATTTCTTGGGTAGCATTGAAAATTGGGTTGAGCAAATATTCTGTTAGTGGGATGGATTGTGAAGGACCTGCCTAGTATGGGCCAACAGGCCTGCTGCAGTGTTCCTCCTTTCTTATGTTCTTATGCCAATGAATGAATTTTTATTTAAAAGAGAAGAGCTAAAAAATGTAATTTGAAGAGTGAACAGAAAAACAGTATCACCCAAACTCTACAATAGTCAGATAATCACTTTTTAAGGCGCGTCAAGAGTCACATCCCACTGTCTTACCCACACTTAGATACTGACGTCTGTTAACAATGAGATGTTGTGGTGGCAGATGGTGATGGCGGCAGGTGGTGAAGGTGACAGGTGGTGTACACATCACCATCTACATACATCACTTATTAACCCTGACAATGATGAACAAGACATGTACCATACTTGGTTACCTTCATTGTTGACATATTTCGCTTTCACAACAGGCTTCTTCAGTGGAAAACAACCGAACAGAACACTGGAGACAGTAATATTGGTAGTTTTGAGGTGATCAGTCCCTCAGATATTCGACTGTATTCTACTGAAGAAGCCTGTTGTGGAAGCGAGACATTTCAACAACAGAGATACGCAAATGTTGCACGTGTCTTAGTCATCAATAATACCAAGAAAATGTTCGCAATAAATACTGCTATTATTATTGCTATTATTGTTATTGCTAAACTCGTTCGGGGTCATACACACCTGGCGAATGGGAGGTGTGCATTCAGGTGTGATCCAAGGAAGGATAAGGCAACTCCCAATTTCCTGAATCAAGAATCTTTCACCAAAATAAAAATGTGTTTCAACTACAAGAGGGTCATTATAGATGCATCTCACCTGTTCACCACCAGTCAACAATACCTTAATACTCGTACCTAAAATGGGGATTAAAATCACGATTCTCGGCATATATACATACCTTAAGGTATATATTTTTTTCTTCTCCTACCACTCCCTATATAAGAACATAAGAACATAAGAAAGGAGGAACACTGCAGCAGGCCTGTTGGCCCATTCTAGGCAGGTCCTTCACATTCCATCCCACCAACAGAATATTTGTTCAACCTAATTTTCAATGCTACCCAAAAAATAAGCTTTGATAATTTTATTTACTCATGTGCAATTCCCACTCAAATCCAACCCCTTTCACTCATGAATTTATCCAACCTAAATTTAAAACTACCCAAGGTCCTTGCTTCAATAACCCTACTAGGCAGACTGTTCCATTCATCAACTACCCTATTTCCAAACCAATACTTTCCTATATCCTTTCTAAATCTAAACTTATCTAACTTGAATCCATTATTGCGGGTTCTCTCTTGGAGAGATACCCTCAAGACCTTATTTATATCCCCTTTGTTAATACCCATTTTCCACTTGTATACCTCGATCATGTCTCCCTCATTCTACGTCTTACAAGTGAATGTAATTTAAGGGTCTTCAATCTTTCTTCGTAAGGAAGATTTCTAATGCTATGTATTAATTTAGTCATTCTACGCTGAATGTTTTCTAACGAATTTATGTCCATTCTGTAATATGGAGACCAGAACTGAGCTGCGTAATCTAGGTGAGGCCTTACTAATGATGTATAAAGCTGTAATATAACGTCTGGACTTCTGTTGCTAACACTTCTTGATATAAATCCCAGTAATCTATTTGCCTTATTACGTACGCTTAGGCATTGCTGTCTTGGTTTAAGGTTGCTGCTACCATCACCCCCAAGTCCTTCTCGCAATCTGTATGGCTAAGTTCTACGTTATTTAACTTATAAGTGCTTGGGTTATGGACACTCCCGAGCTTTAGAACTTTGCATTTATCTACATTGAACTGCATCTGCCATTTTTCTGACCAGGAATTGAGTTTGTCTAAATCCTCCTGTAGTTCACTGACATCTACGTCTGAATCGATTATCCTACCTATCTTCGTGTCATCAGCGAATTTGCTCATATCATAGAAATTCCCTCGTCAAGGTCAGTTATATATTATAAACAACAACGGGCCCAAAACCGATCCCTGAGGAACGCCACTTGTTACAGATCCCCTCGATTTAACCCCATTTATGCACACCCTCTGCTTCCTATTGGTGAGCCATGACTCGATCCATGACAACACTTTTCCCCAATGCCATGAGCAGCCACTTTCTTTAACAGTCTCTGATGTGGTACTCTATCAAAAGCCTTACTAAAATCCAAATAAACGATATCGAATTCTTTATCATTATCAACTGCCTCAAAAGCCCCACTGAAAAAGTTAACAAATTAGTTAGGCAGGAACGGCCCCTGGTGAATCCATGCTGAGTATCATTAATCAAATTATGCCTATCGAGATGGCTTCTATGTTATCAGCTATAATCGACTCTAGTAATTTGCCTACAATTGATGTTAGACTTATTGGGCGGTAATTTGATGGTAACGACTTGTCCCCTGCTTTAAAAATAGGAATTACATTAGCCATCTTCCACGTATCCGCACTACACCTGTTTGAAGAGATAGGTTAAAAATGTTAGTTAAGGGTTCACAGAGTTCTATTTTGCATTCCTTAAGAACCCTTGAAAAAAGCTCATCAGGGCCTGGATTTATTTTGCTTCAAACGGTCTATCTGTTTGATAACCTTTTCTGCTAGTGACTGTGATACTACATAATTTTTCTTCTTCAGGCCCACTAAAATACCTAATTCTTGGGATATTTTAATGTCTTCCTGAGTGAAAACCAGAGAAAATAATTATTAAAAATAGAGCACATTTCATTCTCTTTGTCAGTAAGATACCCATAATTATTTTTAAGGGACCTATCTTATCTCTAACTTTTGTTCTATACACCTGAAAAAACTTTTGGGTTAGTTTTCGAATCCTAGCAACTTTAATTTCGTAGTCCGTTTAGCTTTTCTTATCCCCTTTTAACGTCCCTCTTAATGTCAATATACTGACTCATAAGATGACCCTCACCTCTTTTGATACGCCTATAAACTCCTTTCTTCTGCCCTAAAAGATATTTGAGCCTATTATTCATCCATTTTGGGTCATTTCTATGATATGAGTGCTTTATTAATAGACAGAATACATTGGCAGAAAACAAAAACATGAACATGAATACATTGGTACAATATATAAAAAAATATGAATCTCCTCCAACTCCTCCGAAGCCGGACGCGAGCCCAGTATGCAGCACGCATTTTCCCTTTGGATGGCCACGCTGAGGCGCTGGAACATGAAAGTGGCTGCCCTTGGGTCCCTGGTGGTCTCGATGAGTCTGGAACCCAGTTCTTTAAGGAAACGTGTTGCATTTTTTCCCCATGATCCCAAGGTCTCTGATCCTACTGGGACAAATTGATACTGTTGACTTATGTCCCTGTACTTGCTGTTCTTGTACTCCTCCCTGTGGTCAGCAGCTCCTCCCTGTCGCCCGACACTGTGATGGATGTAGGTGTCAGCCAGTGTAGACACACAGGTATAGTCCCATGATAAGAGCTTGCCATTCTTTCAAGGATAGATGGTGATTCCGTCGGGGCGGTTTGCTGGGTTGTTGGTATTGTTGGCTGCTAGTGATCGGGGCTCTCTCTTGGCTGGGCATCCAGCTGTAGCAAGGGTTCTCTTTATGATGTCGTTGACTTCATTGTGTCTTGCATGCCAACCCTTGGTTTTGGAACAGTTTAGACCATATTGGTCGGCTTGCACATCGCCGCAAATACACGTATATTCCGTGTGAATTGGGGCAGCAAGGCGCAGAGCCACTGCAATATGGAGGTTTTAGGGTCGAGGTGTGTTCCCATTGCCGAAATGGGAACTGTTTGGAGGAAGTCCCCAGAGTGATGTGCACTCACAGCCAGGAGACGGGCAGTCTCCCTGTGTGATATTACAGCCCTAAGCATGTTGGCAAGCATCTTTTCAGTGATGGGGCCATCCCAACTTGACTGTTTGTAGGCCAGTTCTGCACTAGGTTTTGGTGCTGGAGCAGCAAGAGTCTCCCATTCAGTGATGGCAATGGCATAGCTAGGGTCCTGTATTCCTGCTGAATCACTGAGGTTGTCTGGAAAATTTGTTTTATTAACTCATTTTATGCTATGGAAGAGGATAGGAAAGCTGGTAGGGCAATCTGAGAGGATTTGCGTACTCCCAGCCCCCCAAGTCTGACTGGAAGTGAGGCTTGCAACCACTGTCCATCTTCGAGGAAAGATTCAACACAAACTCTAGCATGGTCTTAAGGAGGAGTCATATTCCTTGAGTTTCGGACTGCTGAAGGCTGGGGAGCATCTCAGGAAGTAGGTAAGTTTTGGGATTGACAGGCAC
>WNWK01053094.1:0-11979 GCA_009830355.1 Cherax destructor
TTTTAAGTTTTAGGATTTTTAAAAATAGTAAAAATTAATAAAATTAAATCTTATGAAAATTCAAATTTTCACGATTTTCTAAAAATATTTTAGTAAAATATATGAAACTACTTAAGAAAAATAAATTTGCATACCTAAATTTCATCAAGAAATATAATAAAAAATTTAGTATTTTAGCTAATGGTTTTGAATCTCAAATAAATGAAATATCAATAAAAATTATTTAATTTTTTGGTTTTTAAAATTTATATTTTTCAAAATATAAAACTTTTAATTGATTTTTTAGATTTAAGGATTTTAAAATTTAAAAATAATATTTAAAAATCTAAAAAGATTTTAAAGAAATTTGAATTTAAATTTTCAAAATTATTGAAAAATTTTAATAAAATTCTAAAGTAATTTAAAGAAATTAAATTTTGCATTCATAAACCTCAAGAAATTCATTAAAATAAATTAATTTTCTGAGATTAGTTTGCAGAAAATAAACTTTTATAAAATATTTTTAATTTTATGAGTTTTTAAAATTTATAATTTTAAAATAAATGATATTAAAAATATTATTTTTTTGATTTTTAAGGGATTTATTTTAAAAATAATTTTAATAAAATCTATATTATTTCTATTGAAATTAATGCATTTTCCCATAAATTTCAATTGCAGTGAAATTTATTTAAAAGTGTGAAAATGTAAGTATTTTACTAAAAATGAGTTTTAAAAGCATCAAACTCAAACGTCGAAATATCCTAAATCATAGCAATTTGATTAGCAATTTTCTGACTTTCTAAATGTTTAGTATTTTCGAAAATAATATGAAATATTCTATAAAAATATTGATTTTATAGATTTTTAATGGGATTTTTAAAAATTAAAAAATTTATAAAATTATTAAAAGCTTTAAACAATTTTTAGATTTTTTTAAAACATTTTAAAATTTCTAAAATAATTTTCTAAAAAAATAGAAAATTTTGCTTCCAAAACATAAATTTCTTGCTAATTTCCCATTTAATAATTGTGAAAATTAAAATTTAAGGTAAAATGAATTTTGCAGAAAAGATAAAGTCTAAAACGCGAAATAGCAATAAAAACATTTAACATTTATTGATTTTAAATGTTTATGTATTTTCGAAAAATATGAATATTCTATAAAATATTGATTTTTAAAGAATTTTTGGGTTTATTAAAAATATGTAAATAATTAATGATTTTAAAAATATATAAATAATTTTATTGCAATTTTTTTCATTCAAGGCATTTTCAGGATTTTCTGAAAACTATTTGTTTAGATAAAATATACTTATGATAAGTTCCTAAAGAAACTTCAAAAATTTGTTTACTTTTCCCATAAATTTCAATTGCAGTAGAAATTCTATTTAAAAGTGTGAAAATCTAAGTATTTTAGCTGAAAAATGAGTTTTGCCAGAAAAGCACTCAAACGCCTAAAACTCGAAATAATAAAACACGATTATAGCATTTTTCGAGCTTTAATTTTCTGTATTTTTAAAATATATGAAATATTCTAAAAATATGATTTTATAGAATTTTAATGGGATTTTTAAAAATAATATTAATAAATATTCAAAATGCTATAAAACTTGATTTTATTGCATTTTTACGATTTAAGGCATTTTCAAGATTTTGAAAAACATTTTTAGATAAAATATACCTATAGTAAGTTCCTAAAAGAAAATCATAAAATTTTGCTTACTTTTCCATAAATTTCAATTGCAGTAGAAATTCTATTTAAAATTGTGAAAATTAAGTATTTTAGCTGAAAAATGAGTTTTGCCAGAAAAGCACTCAAACCGCTCTAAAACGTCGAAATAGATTTTAATGGGATTTTTAAAAATATTAAATAATTAATAATATTCAAAATTATAAAACTTGATTTTATGCATTTTTGACATTTGGATTTTCAGATTTTGAAAAACTATTTTTATAAAAATACTATGATAAGCTTCTAAAAAATTAAAATTTTGTTATTTCATAAATTTCAATTGCAGTAGAAATTTATTTAAAAGTTGAAAATTAAAGTATTTTAGCTAAAAATGATTTTGAGAAAACTAAACGCTTAAAACTCGAAAATATAAAATCATTTTAAATTTTCTGACTTTTTAATTTTATGTATTTTGAAAATAATATGAATATTCTAAAAAATATTGATTTTATAGATTTTTAAGGGATTTTTTAAAAATATTAAATAATTAATAAATATTAAATTATATGTATTTTATATTTTACGATTAAGCATTTCAGGATTTTCTGAAAATATTTTTAATAAAATATACCTAATAAATTTATAAAAAATATAAATTTTCTTACTTTTCCATAAATTTCAATTCATAGAAATTTATTTAAAGTGTGAAAATTAAGTATTTACTAAAATGAGTTTTGCCAGAAAACACTCAAACTCTAAAACGTCAAATATGATAAAAACATTTTAGCACATTTTCTGAGCTTTTAATGTTTCATTTTTTCGAAAATAATATGAAATATTCTATAAAAATATTGATTTTTATAGATTTTAATGGAATTTTAAAAATATTAAATAATTTATAATATTCAAAATTTAAAATATTTATTGAAAATTTGAAATTCAAGCATTTTAGGATTGTTTAATAATTTAGTCAAAATCTAAACTCAAATAAGCTCCTAAAAGAAAATTATAAAATTTTCTGATTTCCTAAATTTCATGTATTTTGAAATTTATTTAAAGTGTTAAAAATCTGATTATTTTAGTTTAAATGAGTTTTTGCAAAAACATAAACATCTAAAACTCAAAATGACATAAATGATTTTAGCATTTTCTGAGCTTTTAAATGTTTCAATGTATTTTTCTAGAAAATAATATGAAATATTCTAAAAATATTATCTTAAGATTTAATGATTAAATATAAATTATATTAAATCTAACTTTTTTTTATGGCATTGTTTGAAATTTTATAATATACCTATGAGTAACTAAGAAAACAATTTCTTACTTTTCTAAATTTCATTGCAGAATTCTAAAATGTGAATTAATTTAGCTAAATGAGTTTGAAATAAACCTAACTCGATTAAAAATTTAAATTCGAGCTTATGAAAATCGATTTTAGCACATTTTCTGAGCTTTTAATGTTTCATGTATTTTCGAAAATAATATGAAATATTCTATAAAATATTGATTTTTATAGATTTTAATGGATTTTAAAAATATGTAAATAATTATAAATATTAAAAAATGCTATAAAACTATTTTATTGCATTTTTGACGATTCAAGATTTTCAGATTTTCTGAAAACTATTTTTAGATAAAATATACCTATGTAACTTCTAAAAGAAAATCATAAATTTCTTACTTTTCCCATAAATTTCAATTGCAGAAATTTATTTAAAAGTGTAAAATTAAGTATTTACTAAAATGAGTTTTGCCAGAAAGCACTCAAACCCTCTAAAACGTCGAAATATCAATAAAACGATTTTAGCAATTTTCTGAGCTTTTAATGTTTCATGTATTTTCGAAAATAATATGAAATATTCTATAAAATATTGATTTTATAGATTTTTAATGGGATTTTTAAATATGAAATATTAATAAATATTAAAATGCTATAAAACTTATTTTATTGCATTTTGACGATTAAGCATTTCAAGGATTTTTGAAAATATTTTAGATAAAATATACCATGAAGCTTCCTAAAGAAAATCATAAAATTTTCTTACTTTCCCTAACAATTCAGTAAAATTTATTTAAAAGTGTGAAAATTAAGTATTTTAGCTAAAATGAGTTTTGCAGAAACATCAAACCCTCTAAAACGTCGAAATATGCATAAAGATTTTAACATTTTTCTGAGTTTTAATGTTTCAGTATTTTCGAAATAATATGAAATATTCTATAATATTGATTTTATAGATTTTAATGGATTTTTAAAATATGTAAATAATTAATATTCAAAATGCTATAAACGTTTATTTGTTTCTGAGCTTTAATGTTTCATGTATTTTTCGAAAATAATATAGGAAATATTCTATAAAAATATTGATTTTAAAGATTTTTAATGGGATTTTCAAAATGTAAATAATTAATAGTATTCAAAATGCTATAAAACAGTATTTTTATTGCATTTTTTGACGATTCAAAACATTTTCACGGATTTTCTGAAACTATTTTTTTAGATAAGATATACCTATGAGTAAGCTTCCTAAAGAAAATCATAAAATTTTGCTTACTTTTCCCATAAATTTCAATTGCAGTAGAAATTCTATTTAAAATGTGAAAATCTAAGTATTTTAGCTGAAAAATGAGTTTTGCCAGAAAAGCACTCAAACCGCTCTAAAACGTCGAAATATGCAATAAAATCGATTTTACAATTTTCTAGAGCTTTTAATGTTTCATGTATATTTCGAAAATAATATGAATATTCATAAAAATTTGATTTTATAGATTTTTAATGGGATTTTTAAAAATATGTAAATAATTATTATATATTTAAAAATGCTATAAAACTTGATTTTATTGCATTTTTGACATTTAAGCATTTTCAAGATTTTCTAAAAACTATTTTTTTAGTAAAATATACCTATGAGTAACTTCCTAAAAGAAAATCATAAAATTTTGCTACTTTTCCCAAAAATTTAATTCAGTAGAAATTCTATTTAAAAGTTGAAAATTAATATTTTCAGCTAAAAATGAGTTTTGCCAGAAAGCTAAACCGTCTAAAACGATGAAATATGCATAAAATAAGATTTTAGCACATTTTTCTGAGCTTTTAATGTTTCATGTATTTTTCGAAAATAATATGAAATATTCTATAAAAATATTGATTTTTATAGATTTTTAATGGGATTTTTAAAAATATGTAAATAATTAATAAATATTCAAAAATGCTATAAAACTATTTTATTGCATTTTTTGACGATTCAAGCATTTTCAGGATTTTCTGAAAACTATTTTTAGATAAAATATACCATGAGTAAGCTTCCTAAAAGAAAATCATAAAATTTTCTTACTTTTCCCATAAATTTCAATTGCAATAGAAATTCTATTTAAAAGTGTGAAAATCTAAGTATTTTAGCTAAAAATGAGTTTGCCAGAAAAGCACTCAAACCACTCTAAAACTCGAAATATGCAATAAAAACGATTTTAGCACTTTTCTGAGCTTTTTAATGTTTCATGTATTTTCGAAATAATATGAAATATTCTATAAAATATTGATTTTATAGATTTTTAATGGATTTTTAAAAATATGTAAATAATTAATAAATATTAAAATGCTATAAAACTTATTTTATTGCATTTTGACGATTAAGCATTTCAGGATTTTCTGAAAACTATTTTTAGATAAAATATACCTATGAGTAACTTCTAAAGAAAATCATAAATTTTGCTTACTTTTCCATAAATTTCAATTGCAGTGAAATTCTATTTAAATGTGAAAATTAAGTATTTAGCTAAAAATGAGTTTTGCCAGAAAAGCACTCAAACCTCTAAAACGTCGAAATATGCAATAAAATACGATTTTAGCAATTTTCTGAGCTTTTAATGTTTCATGTATTTTCGAAAATAATATGAAATATTCATAAAAATTTGATTTTATAGATTTTTAATGGGATTTTTAAAAATATGTAAATAATTATAATATTAAAAATGCTATAAAACGTATTTTATTGCATTTTTGACGATTCAAGGCATTTTCAAGATTTTCTGAAAAACTATTTTTTTAGATAAAATATACCTATGAGTAACTTCTAAAGAAAATCATAAAATTTTCTTACTTTTCCCATAAATTTCAATTGCATAGAATTTATTTAAAAGTGTGAAAATTATATTTTAGCTAAAATGAATTTTGCGAAAACACTCAAACCACTTAAAACGTCGAAATATGCAATAAAAACGATTTAGACATTTTCTGAGCTTTTAATGTTTCATGTATTTTCGAAAATAATATGAAATATTCTATAAAATATTGATTTTTATAGATTTTAATGGATTTTTAAAATATGTAAATAATTAATAATATTCAAAAATCTATAAAACGTTATTTTATTGCATTTTTGACGATTCAAGGCATTTTCAGATTTTCTGAAAAACTATTTTTAGATAAAATATATCTATGATAAGCTTCCTAAAAGAAAATCATAAAATTTTGCTTACTTTTCCCATAAATTTCAATTGCAGTAGAAATTCTATTTAAAAGTGTGAAAATCTAAGTATTTTAGCTGAAAAATGAGTTTTGCCAGAAAAGCACTCAAACCGCTCTAAAACGTCGAAATATGCAATAAAATACGATTTTAGCACATTTTCTGAGCTTTTAATGTTTCATGTATTTTCGAAAATAATATGAAATATAAAAATATTGATTTTTATAGATTTTTAATGGGATTTTTAAAAATATTAAATAATTAATAAATATTCAAAAATGCTATAAAACTTGATTTTATTGCATTTTTTGACGATTTAAGGCATTTTCAAAGATTTTGTGAAAAACTATTTTTTTAGATAAAATATACCTATAAGTAAGCTTCCTAAAAGAAAATCATAAAATTTTGCTTACTTTTCCCATAAATTTCAATTGCAGTAGAAATTCTATTTAAAAGTGTGAAAATGTAAGTATTTTAGCTAAAAATGAGTTTTGCCAGAAAAACTCAAACCGCTCTAAAACGTCGAAATATGCATAAAATCGATTTTAGCACATTTTTCAGAGCTTTTTAATGTTTCATGTATTTTTCGAAAATAATATGAAATATTCTATAAAATATTGATTTTTATAGATTTTAATGGATTTTTAAAAATATGTAAATAATTTATAATATTCAAAATTCTATAAAACGTTATTTTATTGCATTTTTGACATTCAAGGCATTTTCACGGATTTTCTGAAAAACTATTTTTAGATAAAATATACCTATGAGTAAGCTTCCTAAAGAAAATCATAAAATTTTGCTTACTTTTCCCATAAATTTCAATTGCAGTAGAAATTCTATTTAAAGTGTGAAAATTAAGTATTTTAGCTGAAAAATGAGTTTTGCCAGAAAAGCACTCAAACCGCTCTAAAACTCGAAATATGCATAAAAGACGATTTTAGCACATTTTTCTGAGCTTTTTAATGTTTCATGTATTTTCGAAAAAATATGAAATATTCTATAAAAATATTGATTTTATAGATTTTTAGGATTTTAAAAATATGTAAATAATTAATAATATTCAAAAATGTTATAAAACTTGATTTTATTGCATTTTTACGATTTAAGGCATTTTCAAGATTTTCTGAACTATTTTTAGATAAAATATACCTATAGTAAGCTTCCTAAAGAAAATCATAAAATTTTCTTACTTTTCCATAAATTTCAATTGCAGTAGAAATTCTATTTAAAAGTGTGAAAATTAAGTATTTTAGCTAAAAATGAGTTTTGCCAGAAAGCACTCAAACCCTCTAAAACGTCAAATATGCATAAAATACGATTTTAGCACATTTTCTGAGCTTTTAATGTTTCATGTATTTTTCGAAATATAAATTTCATAAATATTGATTTAGATTTTATATTTTAAATAAATATTTATTAATTTTATTGATTTTTATTACTTCACGTTTGAAAAATATTTGATAAATTTGTTCTAAGAAAATTAAATTCTTTTTCCCATAAATTTCAATTGCATAGAAATTCTATTTAAAATGTGAAAATTAAGTATTTTAGCTAAAATGAGTTTTGCCAGAAAACACTCAAACCACTCTAAAACGTCGAAATATGCAATAAAAACGATTTTAGACATTTTCTGAGCTTTTAATGTTTCATGTATTTTTCGAAAATAATATGAAATATTCATAAAAATTTGATTTTATAGATTTTTAATGGGTTTTTAAAAATATGTAAATAATTATAATATTAAAAATGCTATAAAACTTATTTATTGCATTTTTGACGATTAAGGCATTTTCAAGGATTTTCTGAAAAACTATGATAAAACTTGCTTAAAGAAAATCATAAAATTTTGCTTACTTTTCCCATAAATTTAATTGCAGTAGAAATTCTATTTAAAAGTGTGAAAATTAAGTATTTAGCTAAAAATGAGTTTTCGAAAGCACTCAAACCGCTCTAAAACGTCGAAATATGCAATAAAATACGATTTTAGCACATTTTTCTGAGCTTTTAATGTTTCATGTATTTTTCGAAAATAATATGAAATATTCTATAAAAATATTGATTTTAAGATTTTTAATGGGATTTTTAAAATATGTAAATAATTATAAATATTCAAAAATGCTATAAAACGATATTTTATTGCATTTTTGACGATTCAAGGCATTTCAAGATTTTCTGAAAAACTATTTTAGATAAATATACTATAGTAAGCTTCCTAAAGAAAATCATAAAATTTTGCTTACTTTTCCCATAAATTTCAATTGCATAGAAATTCTATTTAAAAGTGTGAAAATCTAAGTATTTTAGCTAAAAATGAGTTTTGCCAGAAAAGCACTCAAACCGCTCTAAAACTCGAAATATGCAATAAAACGATTTTAGCACATTTTTCTGAGCTTTTTAATGTTTCATGTATTTTCGAAAATAATATGAAATATTCTTAAAAATATTGATTTTATAGATTTTTAATGGGATTTTTAAAAATATGTAAATAATTAATAAATATTCAAAAATGCTATAAAACTTGATTTTATTGCATTTTTTGACGATTAAGGCATTTTCAAGATTTTCTGAAAAACTATTTTTAGATAAAATATACCTATGAAGTAAAGCTTCTAAAAGAAAATCATAAAATTTTGCTTACTTTTCCCATAAATTTCAATTGCAGTAGAAATTCTATTTAAAAGTGTGAAAATGTAAGTATTTTAGCAAAAATAAAATGAGTTTTGCCAGAAAAGCACTCAAACCGCTCTAAAACGTCGAAATATGCATAAAAACGATTTTAGCACATTTTTCTGAGCTTTTTAATGTTTCATGTATTTTCGAAAATAATATGAAATATTCTTTAAAAATATTGATTTTTATAGATTTTTAATGGGATTTTTAAAATATGTAAATAATTAATAAATATTCAAAAATGCTATAAAACTTATTTTATTGCATTTTTGACGATTTAAGGCATTTTCAAGATTTTCTGAAAAACTATTTTTAGATAAAATATACCTATGAGTAAGCTTCCTAAAAGAAAATCATAAAATTTTGCTTACTTTTCCCATAAATTTCAATTGCATAGAAATTCTATTTAAAAGTGTGAAAATCTAGTATTTTAGCTAAAAATGAGTTTTAGCAGAAAAGCACTCAAACCGTTCTAAAACGTCGAAATATGCAATAAAATACGATTTTAGCACATTTTTCTGAGCTTTTTAATGTTTCATGTATTTTCGAAAATATATGAAATATTCTATAAAAATATTGATTTTTAAGATTTTTAATGGATTTTTAAAAATATGTAAATAATTATATAAATATTCAAAATGCTATAAAACGTATTTTATTGCATTTTTTGACGATTCAAGTGATTTCACTATTTTTGAAAAACCCATGAGTAAGCTTCCTAAAGAAAATCATAAAATTTCTTACTTTTCCCATAATTTCAATTGCAATAGAAATTCTATTTAAAAGTGTGAAAATCTAATATTTAGCTAAAAATGAGTTTTGCCAGAAAAGCACTCAAACCGCTCTAAAACGTCGAAATATGCAATAAAACAGATTTTAGCACATTTTCTGAGCTTTTAATGTTTCATGTATTTTTCGAAAATAATATGAAATATTCTATAAAAATATTGATTTTTATAGATTTTAATGGGATTTTTAAAAATATGTAAATAATTATAATATTCAAAATGCTATAAAACTTGATTTTATTGCATATTTCGACGTTTAGGCATTTTGAGTTTTCTGAAAAACTCATTTTAGCTAAAATACTTACCATTTTCAACTTTTAAATAGAATTTCATAATTGAAATTTATGGGAAAATTCAAATTGCATGATTTTCTTTTAGAAGTACATAGGTATATGTTATCTAAAAAAATAGTTTTTCAGAAAAGTAAAATGCTTAATCGTCAAAATGCAATAAAATATCGTTTTATAGCATTTTGAATATATAAATTATTTACATATTTTTAAAAATCCCATTAAAAATCTATAAAAATCAATATTTTTATAGAATATTTCATATTATTTTCGAAAAATACATGAAACATTAAAAAGCTCAGAAAAATTGCTAAAATCGTATTTTATGCATATTTCGACGTTTTAGAGCGGTTTGAGTGCTTTTCTGGCAAAACTCATTTTTCAGCTAAAATACTAGATTTTCACACTTTTAAATAGAATTTCTACTGCAATTGAAATTTATGGGAAAAGTAAGCAAAATTTTATGATTTTCTTTAGGAAGCTTATCATAGGTATATTTTATCTAAAAATAGTTTTTCAGAAAATCCGTGAAATGCTTGAATGTCAAAATGCAATAAATATCGTTTTATAGCATTTTGAATATTATAATTATTTACATATTTTTAAAAATCCCATAAAATCTTAAAATCAATATTTTTAGAATATTTCATATTATTTTCGAAAATACGAAACATTAAAAGTCAGAAAATGTGCTAAAATCGATTTATGCATATTTGACGTTTAGAGCAGTTTGATGCTTTTCTGCAAAACTCATTTTAGCTAAAACTTAATTTTCACACTTTTAAATAAATTTACTGCAATGAAATTTATGGGAAAAGTAAACAAAATTTTATGATTTTCTTTTAGGAAGCTTACTAAGGTATATTTTATCAAAAAAAAAGTTTTCAGAAAATCCGTGAAAATGCTTGAACGTCAAAAATGCAATTAAATATAGTTTTATAGCATTTTTGAATTTTATAATTATTTACATATTTTTAAAAATCCATTAAAAATCTATAAAAATCAAATTTTTATAGAATATTTCATATTATTTTCGAAAAATACATGAAACATTAAAAAGCTCAGAAAAATGTGCTAAAATCGCATTTTATGGCATATTTCGACGTTTTAGAGCGGTTTGATGCTTTTCTGCAAAACTCATTTTTAGCTAAAATACTTACATTTTCACACTTTTAAATAGAATTTCTACTGCAATTGAAATTTATGGGAAAAGTAAGCAAAATTTTATGATTTTCTTTTAGGAAGCTTACTCATAGGTATATTTTATCTAAAAATAGTTTTTCAGAAAATCTTGAAAATGCCTTGAATCGTCATTCAAAAAATGCAATAAAATCAAGTTTTATAGCATTTTTGAATATTTATTAATTATTTACATATTTTTAAAAATCCATTAAAAATCTATAAAAATCAATATTTTATAGAATATTTCATATTATTTTCGAAAAATACATGAAATATTAAAAAGCTCAGAAAATGTGCTAAAATCGTATTTATTGCATATTTCGACGTTTTAGAGCGGTTTGAGTGCTTTTCTGGCAAAAACTCATTTTTAGCTAAAATACTTAGATTTTCACACTTTAAATAGAATTTCTACTGCAATTGAAATTTATGGGAAAAGTAAGCAAAATTTTATGATTTTCTTTTAGGAAGTTACTCATAGGTATATTTTATCTAAAAAATAGTTTTCAAAAATCCTGAAAATCCTTGAATCGTCAAAAATGCAATAAATAAGTTTATAGCATTTTGAATTTTATAATTATTTACATATTTTTAAAAATCCCATTAAAAATCTATAAAAATCAATATTTTTAAGAATATTTCATATTATTTTCGAAAATACATGAAACATTAAAAAGCTCAGAAAAATGTGCTAAAATCGTATTTATTGCAAATTTCGACGTTTTAGAGCGGTTTGAGTGCTTTTCTGGCAAAACTCATTTTTCAGCTAAAATACTTTGATTTTCACACTTTTAAATAGATTTTCTACTGCAATTGAAATTTATGGGAAAAGTAAGCAAAAATTTTTTGATTTTCTTTTTTGGAAGCTTACCATAGGTATATTTTTTTCTAAAAAAAAGTTTTTTACAAAAAACCTTGAAAAAGCCTTAAAC
>WNWK01053095.1:0-11978 GCA_009830355.1 Cherax destructor
TACTGCAGTGTATGCATATACCTCTAGTCCCCTGACTGTTGAGATGGAACCACTAGCAGCTCTAGTGCATGTGCGTAATTTGTGTCCTCCTAAAACATTCCCTCATTTTCAGTCGACACTGTCCGCATTAACTGAATTAAGAAACACAGTCCCACCTGTCGTTTGTGCAACACTGAAAAGTCCTAACGGATATCGTTCACGTCAGTCATCAAAAGGTAGTGTAAAAACTCAGTATGCTTGCAGTAATCGTAGCACCTATAGTAACCATAGCAGACGCACCTGCTATAACTGTGGCTACAGAGGCCATATTGCAGTAAATTGCCCTGATAATGTACCTAAGAAACGTCGTACTGATGAAGAAGCCCAATCAGATTTACCATATTGAACTTATCATAAGATACATGATCCTGATTCATCTGACTGTAATGCTCTCAATAACTGTGGGTATCCTAGATCCTTCCGTGGCCGCTCCTATAGTAGAACCAGGAGAGGTAATAGAGGCCATGGTTCTCAGCCTAATACCCAGAACCAAGCGCAGTCTTCCAACTCGGGGGAATCCGAGCACCCCAGTCAACACGTCCCGTGCAGTGAGATACGAGTACTCCATCCCAATCCAGAATTCCTTCGAGGCTCTGTGTGATCTTGATGGAGAGGATCTCGGTGATGCCACTCCAGTAGTGAATGATGATAATTCTGGAGAAGAAATAGAACAGACCCTTACTGATGATAATTCTGGAGCAGAAATAGAACAGATATTTACTGAAGAAACTCCAGTAGTTGATGATGATAGTTTTGGAGATGACGTGGAAGAGACCTTTACTGATGATAATCCTCCATCTTGTTTGCATATTAGTTCCAATGCAACTATAGGCCCTTTAGTAGAAGCATCCGTGCATGGTGCGCCCGTTCATGTGTTCATGGATTCTGGTGCGCAAGTCAATATCATCAGGTCAAGCTTGTTTAGGGATAAGCAGCTAAGACATGTCCTCCTCATAGAACCAACTCATTTGTCCTCCCTTAGTGGTGTGGCTGGTTCTAGCCTATGTGTCAGAGGTCGGACTTCTCTTACCTTTTCTATCCAAGGTAGAGAATTAACTGCTTCCTTCCTTGTAGTCGATAAGATTAGTTACCCTGGTGACCTTCTACTCGGATTTGCTTCTATGAGAGATTTCCGAATTGTGCTTGATCCTTACCGATGGCATGCACAAATCGATGACCTAGTTGTACCATTTTGGGGTTACCAACTTGGATCCGAGGTCTGCCATACTGCTGCAGAGTATGAAGATCGGATTAGGTCCTTGCAAGCCGATGTGTTATCTAGTAGCGTTACCAAGCGGTCAGGCACTGGAAATCCTGTCACCCCAGTCTGTGTTCCACCTCCAACAATTCCAGACATGCAAGATAGTGTTCAGTCAGCTCAGGTGCCGGAGGTACCCCGGACAACCTTGAGTGCTGAGCCTATCCCAGCAATGCCTACGAGTTCAAGTAGTAGTTTCTCCACAAGGGACACCTTGTCGGAAAACGAGTACTTGAAATCAGTAATGTCATCTCTTGTTGAGGTCACTTGTCTTTTGCAGAAAGATGTTTCTGTAGCAGCTAGTGCCCTCACCCGAGTGTCTGTCGTTGTCCCTAATGTCCCAGACAGTGATAACGTCCTTGTTGACAGTGATTCCTGCAGAGTAAAGGGTTTATTTGTTGAGCCATCCTTACATACTGTTCAAGACAGTAAGATATTCCTTCTTGTCGCTAACACTTTGGGTCACAGTGTTCGACTCAGAGCCAATACTACTATCGTAGACCTTGTACACTATCCTTATCCTGTGTGTACAGAAGCTGATGTGTCACCTGACCAGTGGGTCGGTGCTATTTCAGCCGGGGAGAGTTCACCCAGTTCGCTGAATCAATCCATTCCACCAGTTGAGGAGAAAGACTTAGCTCCCACTGACTTCCCAGATGAGGTCGAATGGTTGTTGAATTTGTTGAATAAACACCGTAAAGCAATTGCCTTACCAGGTGAGAAGATGGGTATAACGAACCTATTGTCCATCGTATCCCACTTGAACTTGGTACCAGACCAATTTATGTACCTGCATACAGAATGCCTCATTCCCAAGTTGCTGTCGCAGATGAATTGATCAATCAAATGCTTGATGATGGTGTTATCGCACCTAACAACTCACCCTGGAATGCGCCCCTGATCCTAGTACCTAAGAAGGATGGTACTTGGTGCCCAGTGATTGATTTTAGGAAGTTAAATGTCAAAACTATTCCAGATCATTTCCCACTTCCTGTACGTGGTGACCTGTTACGCAATATCGGAGATAATAAAGTCTTCTCGACCCTCGATTTGTTACAAGGGTTTTGGCAAGTCCTCTTCACGAGGACAGCCAAGAGCTAACAGCGTTCTCTACTCCTACAGGCCATTATCACTTCCTTTGTATGGCGTTTGGATTAAGGTCATCTCCTCTCACATTCTCTAGGCTTATGACCAATATCTTTAGAGGCCTCATAGGCAAAGCACTAATGGTGTACTTAGATGATGTAATTGTCATGTCCGAGGATGTAGATAAGCATTTAGAAAGACTGGAGATGGTGCTGAGTAAGCTTGAAGAAGCCAATTTAAAGATCAAACTGTCTAAGTGTCAATTTTTCAGATCAGAAATTAAGTTTCTGGGTCACGTAGTCACTCCTAGAGGGGTTACGACTGACCAAAGTAAAGTAACTGCAGTATTGAATTTTCCATCTCCCAAAACTGCTGATGCCGTAAGATCCTTTGTGGGCTTAGCAGGTTTTTATAGATCATATATTGCCAATTTTTCTTCAATAGCAGCTCCTCTAACTGAGTTGCTTAAGAAAGATGCTCCATTTGTTTGGACCTTCAGTCAGGAAAAAGCATTTCAAACCCTGAAAGAAAGATTAACTTCTGCTCCAATCTTGAAATTCCCAGATTTTACAAAGCCTTTCTACCTAACAACTGATGCTAGTTCGATCGGTATAGGTGCTGTCTCAGCTAGCATTTGCTAGCTGAGTCCTTACAAAGGCTGAACGTAATTATACAGTAACTGAGCAAGAAGCCTTAGCAATAGTGTGGTCTTTAAAACACTTCCGAGACATCATATATCAGTACCCTAGTCCATGTCTTGACAGATCATGCTCCTCTAATACCATTATTCCAGAATAAACAACCTACTGGAAGACTAGCCAGATGGTCCTTGACTATCCAAGAGTTCAACCCTACCTTTGAACACTTGCCTGGCAAGTCAAATGTAGTTGCCGACGCTTTATCGCGTCATATTAGTGTAGTAAATGCTGATCCTCAGTTTAGTGCTGAGGATGTAAAGAAGGCCCAAAGAACAGATCCCATGTGGTCTGGTGTGATTAGATTCCTGCTCCAGGAAGATCTTATTCTGACTGTGAAGCCACCAGCACCTATCAGTGACTTTGTCATGAACCAAGAATTACTGTATCGAATAACCGAGCTGGGAACACCTAGTAGACGTGTAAACCAGTTAGTAATTCCTCAGTCACTAGTGAAAGTAGCCTTACAGCTAGTTCACGATGCACCAGGTGTTGCACACCCTGGTATGGATCGTTCTATTAAACAAGCCAGATTGAAGTACTTTTGGCCTCGTATGGCAACTGATATTACCGAGTATGTTAAGAAGTGTAGTGTTTGTATGAAACACAAAGGTAATATCAATGGTCCCAATCCTATCCAAGTGTATCCCACTACCAGTGAACCATGGGAAAGAGTTGCAATAGACTTATTAACTAATTTTCAATGTACGATGTGTGATGGTCGATCATTTCACCAGATATCGTGAGTTAGTTCCTATTCCAGATATGACTGCCGAGACAGTAGCTAAAGCATTTAAGGAACGTATAATCTGTAGACATACCACTCCTAAATCCTTAGTGTCTGATAATGGAGGTGAGTTTTGTAACGAGATTCTAGAAAACCTATGTGCCTTGTATAAGATCACTAAATCAACCATTGTTCCCCACCATCCTGCCAGCAATGGTTTAGCAGAAAGAACTAATAAAAAAGTACTTGATGTCTTGAGAGCCACTGTCAATCCCAATAGTGCAACCTGGGATGAAGTTATACCTGATGTACAGTGTGCAATAAATTCTGCCTATAATGCTTCTATAGGTGATACACCACATTATGCGTTGTATGGTATTGATAAGTGTTTGCCTTATGAGTTGCTATATTCTAATCCGAAACCGTCTTATAACCAGCCAAGCTCAGTGTTTTCAGAAGAATCCGTGAAACACTTCATAAGTCAATAGCAGAATTTACAAGAGTAACTAATACTCGAGCAAACGACTAAAATTAAAGTAGGTTCGAGAGTGATGCTCACTAACTTTAATAAGACTTCTGCAATGCCAAGCTCGACCAAAAGTTTGCTGGTCCATATCGAGTAGTCGAACATATCAACGGCAATAAGTATAAAGTTAGAGAATTAAGTACTGGTCAATGTAAAGAGTCGCATTTGGACCATATGAAGTTAGTATGTGACGAAGACGAAGTCCCTGACAACCAGACTGTAGCGACTGATAATAATAACCGTCTGACCCTGTACCTTCGACTTCTAATAGTGAGCCAGAGAAACAGCCTGATTGTCGTTACTCCTTGCGTACACGACAAGCATTGAGAAATCCTCAAGTTTCCTGTGTAAATACTAATGTAGAGTTCCTCAACCTAGGCATGAGTTGTCAATTGCAAAAGATTTCGATCCACCAAGAGATAATAACCATTCTGCATATGTAAATCTTACCTAGCAGAATTGGGTTAAATGTACATAGACTGTATAATTAGATGATTGAGTTAATTTACCTACTGTGTTCAGTATCTGAAAATAATTTTTTTTGTATATTCATGTTCCCTCCGAGTTCTGAGTTTTAACAGTATGACCCGTGTGCACCGAGTCCATCTTCTGCTAAAATTTCTTCCCTGTAATTATATTTATTCTTCCTCAGAATCCGTAGAGTGCATGAATGCAGATCGATCGATCGATTTTAGAAATTGTAATATAATTTGTAATGCATTACATCAAGATCCATTATAATTACATTAAGAACCATTACTTTAAGAATGATAGTAGATCAGTTATTACTATCTATTCAGTCGATTTAATCCTGTTAAAATTTCCTTGATTAGTTCTAAGTTATAAATGTGTTTGCTTTGTATAGAATCACCCCAGTATCACCTGTCTGTTCAGCCTGTAGAGGTTGTATTGTATGCCGAGCGTCATACGTAACATGGCGAGCTGTCAGTAATATGTACTGAAGCAGATTGATACATTTGTGTGGTGTATTATAAGTAATTCTAGTTGTGTTGTAGTTGTGTAATTACTTATTTTGTAAAGTGCTAATGTGTTTCACCTCTGCAGACTATTGATATAAATTTTATTGAAGACCCTAATTTCTTCTGCTAAGTTAATTACCTCAAGTCCAAGTCCATGACTTTTTGTGAATTTGTAAGTCCAACAGTTATTTATCCTTTGATGATTTGTACTCCTGCTCCTGTAAGTGTTATCTTATTTTCTTGTTAAATATCTTGTTCATTTTTTATACATGTTAAAGTGTTGTTTGAACAAGTTACTCTTAAGTTTGATTAAAGTCAATGTTCTTAGTGAATTGTTTCAGTAATTGTTTCATTGAGTTACCTTGCTTTGCTTGCAATTAAGAGTAAGTGTGTTCAAACTAGTTAATTTCTAATATCTTTGTTCTTGTGTTGCAAAAATTTTCCCGTGCAATTTTATTGACTATTGATAATTCCTGAAACTAATTTTGTGCAATTTAGCTTTGCCTTATTCAATTTTGCTTTCATAAATTTTTATTGTGTTTACTTAAGTGTTCAAGTAATTTATCATTCTTTCAAGAGTAATAAGTAATACTCTATGAAATTTTCTCAGAATTTGGGAATAACTTTATTTATTTTTTGATGATTATTTTAATTGTTTTTGCAATTCTCCTTTTTAGTGATTTGTTTCATCAGATTGTTGTTCTTTTCATAAGCATTATTGAATTTTATTGAATTATTTTATTTAATTATTAATTTCTTGTTGCAATTTTTGTTGAAATTTAAAATAAAGAAAACCCCTTGATTAATTCAAGTTAAAAAGTTTTTTAATTTAAGTGTTAATTTTTTTGGTCAATTTATAGTTACCTGGATTTCCGGTCCTCTCTGGCATCCACAAACTGCTACCATCCCATCTTCCCGGTTCCCCTGGCATCCTACAACACTGCTACCTCCTGGTATCTTCCGGTCCTCTCTTGCATCCCAAATGCACCCTCCGGTATCTTCCAGTCCTCTCTCTGGCATCCTACAACACTGCTACCATCCTGGTATCTTAGGTCCTCTCTATAAAACCCCCTGACCATCCCGGTATCTTCCAGGCCTCTCTTCACCCAATTTCTAATCCTGGTATCTTCCGTCCTCTCTTGGCATCCTACAAACTGCACCATCCTGGTATCTTCCAAGTCCCTCTCTGGCATCCCCCCCTACCATTGGTATCCCCCAGGTTTTTGGCATCCTACAACACTGCTACCATCCTTTTCTTAGGTACTCTCTCTGGCACCCTACAACACTGCTACCATCTTAGTATCTTCCAGGTCTCTCTCCCTCTCAAATGACATCAAAGCAGCTATTTTATTTGAACTCCATATCCATCCTGTGGATGGTAGTTTTAATTTATTTTGTCCTCATATCCATCCTGTGGTGGTAGTGGCTATTTTTTATTGTGCCCCCATTCCATCCTGTGGATGGTAGTTTTTTTATTGTGTCCCTCATACCCACCCCTGTGGATGGAAAATTTTTTGGCCCAAAATTTTTATTGGGTGGTCCCCCCCTTTTTACCCACCCTGGGAGGGTTAGGGGCCCCAAATTTTTGTGTCCTCATACCCAACCCTTGGGATGGTAGTTTTAGTTTATTGTGTACATTTTCCACCCTGGGATGGAAATTATTTATTTTATTGTGCCCCCATACCCATCCTTTTGGATGGTAGTGGCAAATTTGTGTCCCCCTACCCATCCTGTGGGGGTGGGGGCCCTAATTTATTGTAAACCTTTATATCCATCCTGTGGGAGGGTATGGCAAATTTATTGTGTCCTCTATACCCTTGGATGGTAGTGGGTAGTTTTTTTCCCCCTCATATCCATCCTGGGATGGTAGTGGGCGTTTTTATTTTCCCCCCTATCCACCCTTGGGGAGGTAGTGGCTAGTTTATTGTGCCCCTTTTAAAATCCCCCGGGAGGGTTGGCTAGTTTATTGTTTTCCCCCCTTATCCATTTGGATGGTGGGGGCCCGTTTTGTCCCTCATTCCACCCTGTGGAGGGTAGTGGCTAGTTTATTGTAACCTCATATCCATCCTGTGGATGGTGGTAGCTATTTTATTGTGTACCTCTATCCATCCTGTGGAGGGTTAGGGGATATTTTATTTTTCCCCCCTTCCCACCCTGTGGATGGTAGGGGAGTAGTTTATTGTGCCCCTCATATCCATCCTTGGATGGTATTGGCTAATTTTGTCCCTCATACCCCCTGTGGATGGTAGTGGCCCTAGTTTATTGTGCCCCTCATATCCATCCTGGGATGGTATTTGGTTATTTTTTCCCTCATTCCCCCTGTGGATGGTAGGGGTTAAATTTAATTGTGTACCTCTTATCCACCCTTGGTTTTTGGAAATTCTTTTTGTGTCCCTCATATAAACCCTGTGGATTAGTGGCGGGTTTTTTTTTTCCCCATATCCATCCTGGGGGTGGTAGTGGTTTAGTTTGTGTTTATATCCATCATGTGGATGGTGGGCTTTTTGTGTCCTCAATCCATCCTGTGGAAAAGTGGGGCCCTTTTTTATTGTTTACCTCTTCCATCCGGGTGGGGGTGGTTTTTGTTTATTTCCCCCATACCCATCCTGTGGATGGTAATTATTGGGCCTTTGTTACCCCCATATCCATCCGGGTGGATGGTAGTGGCTAGTTGTTG
Organism: Cherax destructor; assembly: GCA_009830355.1. Classification (NCBI taxonomy): domain Eukaryota; kingdom Metazoa; phylum Arthropoda; class Malacostraca; order Decapoda; family Parastacidae; genus Cherax; species Cherax destructor. The sequence goes on from WNWK01053095.1 coordinate 7,989, forward strand.
TGTACCTCATACCCAATCCTATGGATGGTAGTGGTTTATTTATTGGCTTAGTAACTTATCATATATTAGGGGAAAAAAATAGGGGGAAGGGGCCTCAAACCCCCTTTTGTCCGCCCCTATATCTCCTGAACTAACGCCAGGGGAAAAAAAAACCTCACTGGTCAGCGGGTTTTTGTTAAGGTCAGGGTCAGTGTTTGTAGGAAAGGGCTGTGACTCAATAAAGGTTATTGGTACAAATACTACTACTGACAGCTCGGACTCCACTGGATCATTCCCCCCACCAGTAAAGGAAAAAAGACTTAGCTCCCACGGGTTTTAGACGATTTAAAACGTTTTTTTGAATTTTTGAACAAACACCCAAAAATTGCCACAAGTGAATGGGTATAATAAATTTATTGTCCCATCGTACCCCAAACACCTGGTATAGACCAAATTTATACCTGCTAGAATCCTTTCACAAAGTTGCTGCCCAAGTAATTGATCAATCAGATGCTTGGGGATGGTGTTTCGCACCTAAATTCCCCCTGGAATCCCCCCTGATCTTGTCCTAAAGGACGGTCGGCGCCCAGTGATTGACTTTAGGAAGTTAAATGCGAAAAAAAATTTCCCAGATCGCTTCCCCCCTTCCTGTACTTGGTGACCTTTTCGTAATTCGGAGATAAAAAGTCTTCTGATCCTAGATTTGTTACAAGGGTTTTGGCAAATCCCTTTTCCCAAAAGACAGCCAGGGGTAACCCATTCTCCACTCCAACAATTATCACTTCCCCCCGTATGGCTTTCGGTTTACGCTCTTCCCCCTTCCATTCCCCAAGGCTAATGACTATCTTTAAGGCCTCTGGGTAACACACTTATGGTGTACTTAGATGTGATTGTCATGTCAGAAAAGGGTGGATACGCACTTAAAAGACTTGACGTGGTACAGTGGACCCCCCTTAAGAGCAAAATTCATTAGAAGCCTGCTCAAGTGCCATTCCCGAGCAATTTCTTTTAAGAAATAATGTCACGTAGGTTAGTCTTTTTAAAAACCCCCCAAAAAATATACTTCCACAAGCACTTACAATATTATACTTTCATAATTGTTTATTTCCGGGGGGTTCCCTTGGCGGGGGGCCACTGTACTTTGGGAAGCTTGAAGAAGCCAATTTAAAAAATCAAACTGTCTGTCAATTTTTTAGATCAGAAATCAAGTTTCTTGGTCACGTAATTACCCCCCTAGAGGGGGTTTTACTGACCAAAAATAAAGTAACTGCAGTATTAAATTTTCCATCTCCCAAAACTGCTGATGCCCTAAGATCCTTTGTGGGCTTAGCAGGTTTTTTTAAATCTTTCATTGCTAATTTTCTTCCATAGCAGCTCCTCTGACTGAGTTGCTTAAGAAAGACTCCTTTCGTTTGGACCTTCCATCAAAAAAGAGCATTCCAAACTTTAAAGAAAAACAAACATCTGTCCCAATTTTTGGGAAAATTTTCCCGATTTTCTAAGCCTTTCTATCTGACAACTGATGATAGTTCATTAGCATATTTCTGTACTAACTCCCGAAGACCGGTTTAAAATGCAACAAGTACAAAAGCCCGTTGCATTTGCCCAAAGTCCTCACAAGGCTGAACATAATTATACAGTAACTGAGCAAGAAGCCTTAGTGATAGGATGGTCTCTGAAGCCTTCCCGGGTATTTATATATCAATTTCTCTGTTTTTTGTCTTGACAGATCATGCCCCACTGATACCTTTATTCCAAAAAATAAGCTACTGGAAGACTAGCCAGATGGTCCTTGACTATCCAAGAGTTCAACCCTACCTTTCAACATTTACCTGGCAAAATCAAATCTAGTTGCAGATGCTTTATCGCAACATTTAACCCTAGTAACTGCAGATCCTCCATTTAGTGCCGAGGACGTAAAGAATGCTCAAAAAAACAGATCCCATGTGGTCTGGTGTGATTCGATTCCCGCCCCGGAAGGAAACCTTTTTCTTACTGTGAAATCACCAGCACCCATCAGTGACTTTATCATGAACCAAGGAATTTCTGTCTGAACCCGCCGGGGCTGGGTACTCTAGTAGAAAAGTATACCAGTTTGTAATTACAGTCATAGTGAATGTAGCCTTAAAAGCTAGTTCACGATGCCAGGGGTTGCGCACCCCGATTGGTTGTTCTGTAAAAAAAGCCAGATTGAAATTCTTTTGGCCTCGTATAACTGATATTACTAGTATGTCAAAATGTAGTGTCTGTATGCAACATAAAACAAGTTTCTGGTCCTAATCCAATCCAAGTGTAAACCCAATAAGGAACCATGGGAAAGTTGTCCCCAGATCTGTTAACTAATTTCCAATGTTCCCCCCAGGGCAGCAAACATGTGTGTTATGGTAGATCATTTCTCCATATTTGGAGGGGTTTGTTCCCTTTAGATAAAAGGCCCCAGGGCAGTGCTAAAAAACATTTAAAGACCATAATCTGCAGGCATACAACTCCTAAGTCCCCAATAACAGATAATGGGGGTGGGAAATTTTTAATGAATTTTTAAAAATTTTTGTCTTTTTACAAAATCTCTAAACCACCCTTGTTCCTCCCCCATCCTGCCAGTAATTTGGGTTTGGGGGGAAAAATTTAAAAAAGAAAGTACTTGTGTCTTGAGAGCCATGTCAAAACCCAATTGCAACCTGGGGTGAATCCCGATGTGCCCGTGCAATAAATTCCCAAAAAATTTTCCATAGGTGACACTCCAATTTTGGTTTTAAGGGTTTAAAAAGCGTTTACCTTTTTAGTTTGGGATATTCTAATCCAAACCAAATTAAAAACCCGATGATTTTATAGCAACCCCGTCCAGCTTAGCTCAAAGTGTTTTTAAAAAAGGGTCAAAAGAAACCTTCATTTAAAACAACCGGGGAAATTTTCAAGTCATTACTCAAACAAAACCCAACCAAAAAATTTGCTCAACCAAAGTTTGTTGATCCTTATCAAGTAGTTGAACATATTAATGGAAATAAGTATAAAAAGGGTTAAAAGAAATCAGTATGTGGGAAAAAATCGCATTTAGATCATATGAAGTTAGTATGAGATGAGGCGAGGGCCCCGGCAACCAGACAAATGAGACAGACTCTGACAATTTTTCTGTATTTCCTCCTAATAATCAGTCAGATAATCAACCTGAATTTTGTTTAAATTCCCCCAAAATTTCCAGAAAAGTTATTTAGAAGTCCTCAAAGTGAATAGAAAATCTTCTCAACCACCAAAAAGATTACCCCTTCAAAAGAGTTTTTATCCCCCCAGAGATGATAACCATTCTGCATATGTCAATCTCCCCCCTAGCAGGTTGGGGTTAAATGTTAATAACCATAGATGAATAATATAGTTTTAAATTGTCTTCAACTGTCTGCTACAATATCAACTTAGTATTATTCAAGAATTTTTTTTTTTGCAAGTTCTCTCTGAATTCTGAGATTTAACAGTAAGATTTGATAACCCAATCTGAACTGTTAAACACTTCCTTCTTTGTAAAAATTTTTCCTCGGGAAACAGTAGATCACATGAATATAGATCCCCCTCGATCAAATTTTTATCTCTTTTTTATTTTTTCCCCCGATGGGCCTTTTCCTATGAAATTTTGATATATCATACCTTGTAATGCATTACAAATTTTCCATTACATTTTTCCATCCTGAAAAATCCTAATGTATAGTTATAATGTTCAACTGTTGTGTCTTTGACATTTTTATAGAATCAGCCCAAGGCCTTTGCCTTTAGCCTCTAGTTTGTATTAGCTGTATGTCGGGACACCCATATGTAACATGGCCGGGCTGTCAGTAGTAGTATATGTAAACCCAAAAACCGTTATTGGTCACAGCCCTTCCATTTATCAATGACCATTACTAGTTTCCGCTGACCAAGGAAACCCTGGGTCACCCTTTGAATGGGTTTAGCATCCTGGTTTACTGGCATCAGTTCAGAGCAGTGTATAGGGGTGGACAGGTCAGGCTCGGTCTTCCCCTTTTT
>WNWK01053096.1:2500-11978 GCA_009830355.1 Cherax destructor
GCTACCAACAAGGTTTAGCCTCGTATCTTTCGTTCCCTCTGACGTCACAACATGGCCGCTGCAAAAAAAAAAAAAAAAGCCAATGGTGTGGATAATCAAAATCACCTGACGGATCTTTTACACTGAATAATGAGTAATCTTCTCCTGGACGAGCTTCTCGAGACGTCCACCAGATAATGCCCAGGTTTCATTTTTTGTCAGATTTTTTTTTGTGTGTGTTCTGAGATACTGTGTTGTATCTTTCAGAAGCTAATTGAGGTACCGCATCTATCAGCCTCGCCTGAGAATCGCTTGCTGTGCCACAAATAAATCTCAAGGTCCAGAGTTATGCATGCGTGCGTGCGACACACACACACACACACACACACACACACTAAATGAACAGACAGAAATAACAAGCGAGGTTTTCAAGGTAACAGACATACGTGGAGAACAGAAAGTAACAGCAGCAGCAGCAGTGAATGATACTAAGATATAACCTCTCCAACGATGAGAATGGAGAAGCTTGGCGAGGACCTCTCCAACGCTGAGAATGGAGAAGCTTGGCGAGGACCTCTCCAACGATGAGAATGGAGAAGCTTGGCGAGGACCTCTCCAACGATGAGAATGGAGAAGCTTGGCGAGGACCTCTCCAAGGATGAGAGTAAAGAAGCTTTCAGCTTCGTAGGAAAGGTTTCTAATAGTAGATTATCTAACCCGTATGGGTCATACGGAGTCTGGAGAACAGGAGGCTTCTAAGTTTGATACGAGAAAGAGGAGGGTAGCTCCAATTCCTTGGAGTAAGAGCCACCCCCTGCAAGGATTTTCCTCGGCAAGGTTAGGTAAGATTTGTCAGGAAAAAGGACAAATGTTTCGTGAAGTGGGATATACGATGACCCGCCGTTGTAGCTTTTGGTCATCTGTCCGAGACCTTCAGCTGGCTTACCGGTCTATCCCTTTAAAAATTATGGTTATGATTATAACCATTTCATATATATTGCAAAGAGCTAAGCAAGCGACCAGTGGTTCTCGATGGAATATGTCACATTAACTTTGTGTTGTCATAGGTTATCTTAAGTTATCTGTCAATATATCTTAAGTTATTCTGGGTTAACTGTTACTATAAAAAGCTAATTTCTCGTGTTTCAGCTTCATGATTGTCCAACTGAAACTACTTCAAGGTTGATGGACTGATAACATTATTGTTTACCTCCCCACTTCTGTTGTCTATATATGCTGCTTCTGCATTCGACTGATGAAGCCTATGCAAACGAAACGTTTCGGAATGAATAGAGAGATGTAACTGTTGCATGTGTCTTATCTTTGGTTATCCTACTGTAGCTTGAATCTACGTAGTAATGTAGTTTTTACATACAAATAACGTGTGTGTTCTTAAGACTATTGTAAACAACTGTGTTACGTACCCAAAGCGTATACTTACGAATATGGAAATAAAAATAAGAGCAAAACGTGCAGGAGAGCTATGTTTCGATAAGCCCAGGCAACGTTCACTTCTGCACGCATATCATACGTTCTGTGAGGATGCCTTGTTGGGAGATATCTGATAACACAATAAATACTTTGCCAAATAAAAAAAAATACAACCAACATTAATATATATATATATATATATATATATATATATATATATATATATATATATATATATATATATATATATTTCAACAAGTCGGCCGTCTCCCACCGAGGCAGGGTGACCCAAAAAGAAAGAAATCCCCAAAAAGAAAATACTTTCATCATTATTCAACACTTTCACCACACTCATACATAATCACTGTCTTTGCAGAGGCCAACTAAATCAATTAACTGGTTTCCCTGAATCCCTTCACAAAATATTACACTACTCACACTCCAACAGCTCGTCAGGTCCCAAAAATCATTCGTCTCCATTCACTCCTATCTAACACGTTCACACATGCTTGCTGGAAGTCCAAGCCTCTCGCCCACAAAACCTCCTTTACCAACTCCCTCCAACCTTTTCGAGGACGACCCCTACCCCGCCTTCCTTCCCCTACAGATTTATACGCTCTCCAAGTCATTCTACTTTGATCCATTCTCTTTAAATGACCAAACCACCTCAACAACCCTCTTCAGCCCTCTGACAAATACTTTTAGTAACTCCACCACCTCCTAATTTCCACATTCCGAATTTTCTGCATAATATTTACACCACACATTGCCCTTAGACAGGACATCTCCACTGCCTCCAGCCGCCTCCTCGCTGCAGCATTTGCAACCCATGCTTCAAACCCATATAAGAGTGTTGGTACCACTATGCTTTCATATATTCCCTTCTTTGCCTCCATGGATAACGTTTTTTTCTCCACAGATACCTCAACGCACCACTCGCCTTTTTTCCTTCATCAATTTTATGGTTAACCTCATCCTTTATAAACCCATCCGCTGACAAGTCAACTCCCAAATATCTGAAAACATTCACTTCTTCCATAATCCCTCTCTCCAATGTGATATCTAATTTTTCTTTATTTAAATCGTTTGATACCCTCATCACCTTACTCTTATCTATGTTCGCTTTCAACTTTCTACCTTTACACACCCTCCCAAACTCGTCCACTAACCTTTGCAACTTTTCTTTAGAATCTCCCATAAGCACAGTATCATCAGCAAAAAGTAACTGTGTCAACTTCCATTTTGTACTTGATTCCGCATAATTTAATCCCACTCCTCTCCCCAACACCCTAGCTTTTACTTCTTTTACAACCCCATCTATAAATATATTAAACAACCATGGTGACATTACACATCCCTGTCTAAGACTTTTACCGAGAAGTAATCTCCCTCACTCATACACACCCTAACCTGAGCCTCACTATAATCATAAAAAAACTTTACAGCATTCAGTAACTTACTACCTATTCCATACACTTGCAACATTTGCCACATTGCTCCCCTATCCACTCTATCATATGCTTTTTCTAAATCCATAAATTCAATGAAAACTTCCCTACCTTTATCTAAATACTGTTCACATATATGCTTCAATGTAAACACTTGATCTACACATCCCCTACCCACTCTAAAGCCTCCTTGCTCATCTGCAATCCTACTCTCTGTCTTTCCTCTCATTCTTTCAATAATAACCCTGCCATACTCTTTACCTGGTATACTCAGTAAACTTATTCCCCTATAATTCTTACAATCTCTTTTATCCCCCTTCCCTTTATATAAAGGAACTATACATGTTCTATGCCAATCCCTAGGTACCTTCCCCTCTTTCATACATTTATTAAACAAAAATACCAACCACTCCAACACTATATCATCCCCTGCTTTTAACATTTCTGTCATGATCCCGTCAGTTCCAGCTGCTTTACCCCCTTTCATTCTACGTAATGCCTCGCGCACCTCCCCCACACTCACATCCTGCTCTTCTTCACTCCTAAATGATGTTATACCTCCCTGGCCAGTGCATGAAATTACCGCCTCCCTTTTTTCATCGACATTTAAAAGTTCCTCAAAATATTCCCGCCATCTACCCAATACCTCCAGCTCCCCGTCTACTAACTCCTCTACTCTGTTTTTAACTGACAAATCCATTCGTTCCCTAGGCTTTCTTAACTTGTTTATTTCACTCCAATTTTTTTTCTTGTTTTCAGCAAAATTTCTTGACAGAGCCTCTCCCACTCTTTCATCTGCTCTCCCTTTGCACTCTCTCACCACTCTCTTCACCTTTCTTTTACTCTCCATATACTCTGCTCTTCTATTAACACTTCTGTTTTGTAAAAAACTCTCATAAGCTACCTTTTTCTCTTTTATCACACCCTTTACTTCTTCATTCCACCACTCCTCTTTCCTCCTGCACCCACCCTCCTATAGCCACAAACTTCTGCCCCACATGCTAATACTACTGCATTTATAAAACTATCCCAACTCTCTTCAACCCTCCCCCCCCACTACTCATACTTGCACTAGCCCACCTTTCTGCCAATAGTTGCCTATATCTCACCCTAACTTCCTCCTCCCTTAGTTTATACACTTTTACCTCTCTCTTACTTGCTGTTGCCATTTTCTTTTTTGTCCCATCTACCTTTTACTCTAACTGTAGCTACAACTAAATAATGATCCAATATATCTGTTGCCTCTCTATAAACATGTACATCCTGAAGCCTACCCATCAACCTTTTATCCACCAATACATAATATAACAAACTACTTTCATTACGTGCTATATCATATCTTGTATACTTATTTATCCTCTTTTTAATAAAATATGTATTACTTATTACCAAACCTGTTTCTACACAGCTCAATTAACGGTTCCCCATTTACATTTACCTCTGGCACCCCAAATTTACCTACTACTCCCTCCACAACATTTTTACCCACTTTAGCATTAAGATCCCCAACCACAATTACTCTTTCACTTGGTTCAAAACTCCCCACGCACTCAACATTTCCCAAAATCTCTGTCTCTCCTCTACACTTCTCTCTTCTCCAGGTGCATAAACACTTACTATAACCCACTTTTCACATCCAACCTTTATTTTACTCCACATAATCCTTGAATTTATACATTTATATTCCCTCTTTACCTGACATAACTGATTATTCAACATTATTGCCACTCCTTCTTTAGCTCTAACTCTATTTGAAACCCCTGACCTAATCCCATTTATTTCTCCCCACTGAAACTCTCCTACCCCCTTCAGCTTTGTCTCACTTAAAGCCAGGACATCCAGCTTCTTTTCATTCATAACATATACAATCATCTCTTTCTTATCATTCGCACAACATCCACGCACATTCAAACATCCCACTTTGACGGTTTTCTTTTTTCTTTTTAGTAAATCTATACAGAAAAAGGGGTTACTAGCCCATTGTTCCTGGCATTTTAGTTGACTTTTACAACACGCATGGCTTACGAAGAAAAGATTCTTATTCCACTTCCACATGGATATGAAAGGAAAATCAATATGAACAAGAACTATTAAGATAAATCAGATGAGTGTGTATACATAAACGTGTACATGTATGTGTAGTGTGACCTAAGTGTAAGTAGCAAGACATACCTGAAATCTTGCATGTTTATGAGACAGAAAAGACACCAGCAATCCTACCATCATGTAAAACAAATACAGGCTTTCGTTTTACACTCACTTGCCAGGACGGTAGTACCTCCCTAGGTGGTTGCTGTCTACCAATCTACTACCTAGTGTGTGTGTATATTTTTTTTATATATATATATATATATATATATATATATATATATATATATATATATATATATATATATATATATATATATAATCGTTCCATAAAACTGAATACTAGAAAATTATAATTTCCCACAGCGAAGTAGAAATATGCAGTTAGGCCAGTGTCATTACACGCAATAATTTCACAAAACTACCAACACATCCCGAGCGGAATTCATTACAACATTCAACGGCTGCATTTTATGCCAGAATTATGCATGACGTAATACACATCACATTACTTACAACACAGCATATTTATATTTGGTTTTCCTCATTTCAAAATATTGTATATAGCTTTATTATTGATTTTTAAAGCAGGTTTTGTGTTATTCGGTTAGATAATGTTGATCAGGAAACAGGACAAGTGTTTCCTGACGGGTCTTAGTCATATGATGACCCGCCGCTGAGAGCTTTTGGTCATCTGACCGAGGCCTTCCGCTGGCTTACTGGTCCACTCCCTTAAAAAATTATAGTTATAAAATATAACCATTTAATTGCTGGGTAATTTTCCGTGTCATATTTATTAATTTTCAGTTGACTATACTGCGTTGTTCTCGCTGACTTGTTTTGCTGGGTAGTGCGCTGAATCTTGATATTATGGGTCCCTCTCCTCCCAGGCCCTATCGTACCTACTCTTGAAATCGTATATGGTGTCTTCCTCTATCACTTCATCATTTTCTTCATTCTACTTATTTACCACCATCAGAATGAATTATTTTCTAAGATTCCGGTGGCTAATTTGTGATTTTAGCTCCCATATTTGTCCCTCGCTCTTGTTCCCAAGTAAATTGGGTTTAGGTTCTAAGTAGGTTAAGCTAAAATTGGTGGCTTTTAGGGAGATAATGTGGGATTGCCATGAAATTCTGCACTCAAAGAGAAGACCTTGACACTTAATAGTAGCACATACTGGGTTAGGGAAGCCACACGGGTATAAAATAGGTTATTGAATGATAGAACGTTTCGTGAAGGTATCGGTCACTCATTTGGAGTGACCAAGGTCTTAGGACCGAGTGTGTTTTATAAACAGAAAACTTGAAACTGCAAGAAGTTGCATAGTTGGCTGCGTGATCTATAGCCACGTGAACGACTTAATGTGCACCGCAGCTCATCTTGTGCGGTAGCGCAAAAAACAGGATTGCAGAGGTCATAATGGGTCTTTCAGACCCCAGTGAACATTGCTACATTACTAAAAATGAATATTAGTCATTTCGTATTTTACAATTACTTCATATAGTTGTACACAGTACAGTAAGGAATACAATCTAAAAAAAAATCTTATTTCAACTAGAAATAAAAACAAAACAAAAAAATTGGTCATAGCTAAGTTGCAATCTCCCTGAAGACTGTTCATCTAGTCGATACAAAAAGTGGATACAACCTCAAGATTTCAGATATTATTAAGACTGAGGTATTCTGCCATATCCTGTACGGCTTGCATGGAGGTGTCTCTGAAAGGTTGAATGTTTGGACACTAAGATATAATGTTCCAGTGTATGGTCCTGTCTCTGTTCACACTTTGCATTTTATGTTACTGACATCTCCATACAAATCGTACTGCCAGAGATACTTATAGCTTAGCCTTAGTTTAGCAGTAACATCATCTTGCACTCTAGTAACCGTGTTACTTTCTCCATAGATATGTTTGACCTGAAACATTTCATTATAATGGAGAATGGATCTGCTAGTTTCTATGTGTACTTTTCAACTTTCTTCCAGCTCGTTTGGTAGTTCCTTTCTGTCAATGTTTCGTAAACTTCTGTTTGAAAAACCAAAGTTATGCTCAACATTCTCAAAAGCTTAACTGTGTGATCCCTTTCTTAATAATTTGTGTATATCTGTGCTAGCTTCATACACAAGCATGCTACATTCACGTCTCAGACTAAAGTAACGAGGAAAGAGAGTCTGTTACAGTGTGTGCGGTCGTAGTTACCATAAGCTTAAGAGCAACAAGTATGACAAACAGCTCAGTTTATAAGGTGGAAGCTCAGTTATTAATTCTCATACACCTCTGTATTACAATACTTCCCGTCCTCCCACTATCAGGGTTAAGGGAGCCACTGGTATATTCTGTGATAGTATTCTTTGTCCTAAGTTCGTGTATATGTTCCAGAGTACTGAGTTTAGAAGGTAAGTTAAGGATTATTTTGCATGATTAGTTTGTTGGGAGAGTAGGTGGGCATAGTGATATGAGAAGGCGTTATCTGCCAGGGTGGTGGGAAATGCTGTTGTCTCCTAACATGTATAATTCATGTAATAATAATATCTTTATTTACTACAAGTACATGTACAAGGTATACAGGCCTAGCTGACATCAATGACACTACTATATAGAAAGCCGCTTGTTATGCTGAACATTTCGGGCAAATTAGGTCAGTTTTGTCCCAGGATGCGACCCACACCAGTCGATTAACACCCAGGTACCCATCTTAAACTGATGGGTGAACAGGGAAAAGGACAGCAGGTGTTATGGAAACACGTCCCTAATGTTTTCCAGCCGTACCGGAGGAGAGTCAAACCCCGGACCTCAGTGTGTGAGCTGAGTGCGCTATCGATCGAGCTACGGGACACCAAACATTTTTGTGTGTGGCTGTTATTTGAATCCATCTTGATTCACTTGTCCCCATGAGTTAAAGGGTTCTAGTAATTCTTTAGAGACAATATTGTTTTGATCACCACTCAACCGCTTTAGTCCTCATGACATTAATTTCACGTATTCTATCAGCAGCACTAAGTATACCCAACTCTTTCTTTAGTATTTTGGTAGTTATAGGAGCCCCCAGAATAATTCTCACATCCCACCCTTATTTTATTCCACATGATTCTTTAATTTATACACTTATATTCCCTTTTTAAACTGAGTTTTGGAGTGAGATTAATAAGTTGAGGAAGTCTAGGGAACAAATGGATTTGACAGTTAAAAATAGGAGAGGAGAGTTATTAAATGGAGAGTTAGAGGTATCGGGAAGATGGAGGGAATATTTTGAGAAATTGTTAAATGTTGATGAAGACAGGGAAGCTGTGATTTCGTGTATAGAGCAAGGAGGAATAACATCTTGTAGGAGTGTGGAAGAGCCAGTTGTGAGTGTGGGGGAAGTTCGTGAGGCAGTGGGTAGAATAAAAGGGGGTAAGACAGCTGGGATTGATGGGATAAAGATAGAAATGTTAAAAGCAGGTGGGGATATAGTTTTGGAGTGGTTGGTGCTATTATTTAATAAATGTATGGAAGAGGGTAAGGTACCTAGGGATTGGCAGAGAACATGTATTGTTCCTTTGTATAAAGGCAAAGGGGACAAAAGAGAGTGCAAAAATTATAGGGGAATAAGTCTGTTTAGTGTACCTGGTAAAGTGTATGGTAGAGTTATTATTGAAAGAATTAAGAGTAAGACAGAAAGCAGGATAGCAGATGAACAAGGGGGCTTTAGGAAAGGTAGGGGGTGTGTAGATCAAGTGTTTACAGTGAAACATATAGGTAAACAGTATTTGGATAAGGGTAAAGAGGTTTTTGTGGCATTTATGGATTTGGAAAAGGCGTATGATAGGGTGGATAGGGGGGTTTTGTGGCAGATGTTGCAGGTGTATGTAATAGGAGGTAGGTTACTGAAAGCAGTGAAGAGTTTTTATGAGGATAGTTAGGCTCAGGTTAGAGTGTGTAGGAGGGAGGGGGACTATTTCCCAGTAAAAGTGGGCCTTAGACAAGGATGTGTGATATCACCGTGGTTGTTCAATATATTTATAGATGGGGTTGTAAGAGAGGTGAATGCGAGGGTCTTGGCAAGAGGTGTGGGGTTAAAAGATAAAGAATCAAATACAAAGTGGTAGTTGTCACAGTTGCTTTTTGCTGATGACACTGTGCTTTTGGGAGATTCCCCTGAAGAGAAGTTGCAGAGGTTGGGGGTTTAATTTGGTAGGGTTTTAAAAGAAGAAAATTGAAAGTGAATATAGGAAAGAGAAAGGTGAGAGGATAAAAAAAAGATTAGGTGCCCAAAAATTGGATATCGGGTTTGGGAGGAGAGAGTATGGAGGATGTGAATGTATTCAGATATTTGGGAGTGGACATGTCAGCAGATGGGGGGGATGAAGGATGAGGTGAATCATAGAATTGATGAGGGGGGAAAAGGGTGAGTGGAGCACTGGGGGTCTGTAGAGACAAAGAACCTTGTCCATGGAAGTAAAGAGGGGAAAAGTATGAGAGATAGTTATACCAACACTCTTATATGGGTGTGAAGCATGGGTGATGAATGTTGCAATGAGGCAAGGCT